>JABCKL010000011.1:41305-111631 GCA_018851305.1 Calocybe cyanea
TCTCTCAGATTCTTTTAAGCATGAACAGAAAATCGTAGTTCTGAGCGATGAGGAAAGAGATTACGACGACGGTGACAAGACCGAAAACACTGAGGAGGATACCACAAGAAAACAGCTGAGCCATGGTGAAACAGAAGGATCTGTATCAACAGACGAAGAAGATCAGGAATGGCAAGGTATAGATGAGGATCATCTGGCTGTCGGTTTTGAATTTGTTCCAGATCAGCCAGTCCCAATAGAGGGAGAAGTCAGTGCGTAATCTATTCAAATATTTATATCAAGCTGATCGCATTAAATGACAGCTACTCGTTATATCCCTCCCAATTCAAACATGGGGGGATCTATAACCAAACAGGAGCCCGAGTCGTTGGTAAAGCTGTCCAGGCAGCTCAAGGGTCTCCTTAATCGGTAAGATTTTTAGCTTTTACACCGAACATCCCTCGATCTGTTTGTCAGGATGAGTGAACAGAATATACTGGTTATCTTGGATAGTATAGAAGGTGTTTATAGAGAGCATCGACGTAATGGTAAATTTGCTTTCTGTTCTCCTCAAACGCATTCTGAGTACCGATTATTTTTCTGAAAGATGTGACGTCTACCCTGACGACTCTGATAGTGGATATTATTGCTTCTCACTCGACATTGTTAGACTCCTACGTCGTCCTTTATGCGGCGTTCGTTTCAAGCTTGCACAAGGTCATCGGCATCGAGTTTGGTAGGATTGCCGAAGTTCGGGATGTTGCTACCAAATCTGATTCTTATGTGCTAGCCGCGCATTTTACCCAAAGTGTCGTTTCGTCGTATGAGCGCCATTTCGCATTGTACAACCAAAAGCCGACATCCGAACTCCAAGAGCAAGCGATAGAGCACGGGGGGAAAGAATGCTCTAATTTAATCGCCCTGCTTTCTGAATTATACAATTTCCAAGTTATCTCTTCACTCCTAATTTTCGACATTATTCGTGGTCTCTTAAATACCGGGCTTGATGAGTTCTGCGTGGAATTACTGCTTAAAGTCGTGCGGAGTATGTTTTTTTTTGGATTTACCAGATTGTCTTCTGATCTTCATCCATGTTAGGTTCAGGGCAACAACTCAGGCAGGACGACCCTTCTCTTTTAAAGGATATCATTCAGATCATCCAGACGAATGTGTCTGACAGGACTCAGTCTTTGAGGTTTGTTCAAACCCCACCGATAAAATCATGTCTGAATCTAAATTAGCTCGAGGACACGCTTCATGATTGAAACTCTTACCAATCTGAAGAACAATAGACTAAAAAAGAATCTCACACAAAATCAAGGCTTAGAGTCTGTCGAGCGAATGAAAAAGGTTCTGACTGGTCTTGGAAAAAAGCGACATAGTAGGCCTTGGACCAAATCTCGTATGAGCGTGCTAATTGTTTTTTATCTACTAGTTGTTGCTCACGAGCCGCTGCGTGTTTCTCTTGAAGATCTTCATAACTCAGATACCAAAGGGAAGTGGTGGCTCGTTGGCGCGGCTTGGGGTGGCAATCCTCTAGTCGATCGACAAGTGCAGCCGAATGCCGTCAAAACAGTTGAGCCTGCAGGCTCAGCTGGTAAACTTGACGCGCTTGCCCGTAAGCAAGGGATGAACAGCGATATTCGGCGGAGTATATTCGTCGTGCTCATGAGCAGCGATGTAAATCAATATAAGCATTTCTGCTTCCTGATAGTTGACTGGACTCGTAGGATTATGTTGACGCTTGCGAGCGGCTATCGCAACTGAAGCTCAAAGAAGTCCAACAACGAGAAATCCTGCGTGTTTTGTTGCATTGTTGCGGAAATGTAAGGTTTTCTCGCGAATTATCACGCCATGCTGACCCATTGGCAGGAAAGATCATATAATCCGTACTACACCCTTGTTTGTCAACATCTATGTCGTCTTTCCCATTCGCATAGAGTTACCCTTCAGTTTTGTTTATGGGACTTTTTACGCGATCTTGGTGAAACTTCTGTTGGCGGATTGGAGATCATGAGGAATCTCGGAGACAAGAATGACGCGTCTAGCATGGGAGGTGTATCAAATATCAAGATGCGTAACCTCGCAAAGGCATACGGATGGTGGATCGCGAAAGACTGCGTGGCGCTCACGGTTCTAAAGGTGAACATTGCGCTCGTGCTAATTGTCCCTGAATGGCTGTCATAACTGTCCCCTCTAGCCAATCAATTTCATGTCACTTAAGCCGACTACAGTGGCGTTTCTCCGGGAGATGCTAATCGAGGTTCTTATCTGCAGTCAGAGGACAACCCCCATCATCGTGCCTGCCACAAAGGATGCGCCAATTGAGCGAAATCGACAGCCCGTTGAAGCCATATTCCTCAAGGCTACGAAAATACAGACGTTAGCGACGGGGCTACTATATTTTCTTTCCGAAGCGCTCCGCGGTTCAGCTGAAGATAACAGGCATGGAGCGGCAACGCTGATAGAATGGGCGTGTGATGTAGCTAAAGATACACTACGAACAAACGTTGAGTAGACATACCGGCTCAATTCGACATTTTCCGAAACGCAACGGAAGCTACTGCACTTCCCTTTCCACCCCCGAATTCAAAAGTAGGATGTTTTATGTGCGAACTACGACCAAACGGGTGTTTGAATGCTTGGATCCGAGTTTGATGATCTGACTTACTGATATTCTAAACCTGAACTTTCAGCCGTGAAATGCATCCGCAATTCCTCCTCAGTAAAATTACACGCTGAGTAATTGGCCAGCAAATCAGGTCGCGGCATTCTTTGAGAGCTGTCCACATACAGGTGATAAGGAACAATCCTCCTGGTGCAAGTACTTGAGCAACGCGTCCTGGATATTTTAATGCCGGCAGTCTCCCATTCTTGTCTTTATTCATCAAAGAAACGGCATCGAATGTTCCCTTGTCCAGAACAAGATCCCATGTGCCTTCGGGGTGGTCATGCATATTTGGTAGTAGCGGAGGGTCTTCATACAAGAAATCAGTAACGTTAAAGGTTACTCTCTGATCTCGGAACATCGCTATCGATTTCGCAAGTTCGACTGCACCAGAGCTATAGTCGATACCGGAGAGCTGGCTGCCTTTATAGCCAGCTTCGGACAAGGCAAACAGTAAGGTGCCGTTACCACTCCCAAGTTCGACTACGGAGGGATTGGAAGACGGTGGAATATGCTCGAACGCCCAGTCCACCATTTTTTCGACGGTTTCTTGGCCGAACCTATGTCGATAAGCCAGGGAAGTTTGTGGCCGTGGTCTAACTTTACCATATTTCTCCCTCATCACCAGCATCCTGGAAGTTCCTGAGCTCCTCCTCATACACACCATCCCAGCTAGAGCAGGTCATCAAAAGCTATCCAGATAGTCGTCGCTGCAGACATACTGCTTCTTCGTACCGAGTTTCGAGGGCTCTAGCTGTAGATAGTTGGCCATTCAAATTAAGAAGCCTGCACATACGGCTCTTAGTCACCCAAGCACTTCGTGGTATGTCTGATAAGATGGAACCGCTTGGACTATGCTTCACTTTATAATAACACGATTTAGATAGTGCAATTAGAAGATAAACTAAACTGAATATGCTGATAGGCGCAGATGAATGCACATTCTGACAAATGGTAAGGAAAAACGGACTAGTATTAATCATGGTAAGGTCATGAAACCGTACTTTACTGGAAACTCACCAAAGTTGACAGATTCATCGGGATTTACCCTCCGTTTTCTCCAAAAGATCTTTAGCCTCATTTATTTTGCTGGCAAGGTATGGCGAACCTCCCCGGTCAGGATGGTTAGCAATCATGATTTGCCTGTGAGCATCCTTTATTCGTTGACGCAATTGTGGAGTGTCCCTTATGCCGTGATCATGCTCAATAGAGGGATTCAAATTTGAAGGTGGCAAGAATAACACACTTTAGTCCTAGAATTGCAATAGCCTCTTTCCTATCCATCTTTGCTCGAAATCCTCCCTTAACCCATTGTTCTGCAGCACCCCTTCCAGCAAACAGACCTCGCTGTAACATAGAACGTCCAAGAACTGCGGCCGCAACAGCGCTAATTCCAAGAATGATGGGTGTAGCCATGTCCTCGACGGTGTCGATCATGCAGTGGAAGTTATGAAATTTCCGTCACGTGCTACTGTTAGCCAGCGAATTGCAATTTGAAGTTGAGTTGCCTTTCGGCCCTTTACTGCGCTAGCAGCGCATATTGACATTGACATTACAAGTTGGAGCATCACCGGATCATTAGACACATCATCCGCATAAGTATACGCAAGGCTTGCTACTTCTAATCTTGGTCCTTGTAGGCGCAGAAGCTGCCATTTGCACTCCGAACCAATTTTAGCAGCACGAGTCCGCAGGACTGCCAGGACATGTCTCCTCGGCGATTCCGGAGTAACAGATTCCCGACCATAGACGCTTACCACTCGTGAGCTGTTGAACAACTAGTGTCTAGCACTTCTATATAAAGATTTTCAAGATTGGCGCTGCCTGATTTATATCCAAGTGATAACTTCACAAGAGGACACTTTACTCATACATAGTACGGGGTATCGCAGTTCACATATGATCTCTTAATGTTGTCCGCGCAGTAAAACGATCGCTCCTCCGGAGTATACGTGCTTGCTTCTATACCTGATCAGATTTTCCTTTGCTGAGGTTATCGATATAGAAGCGCTTCAATCCCCTGAGCATGAGGCTGCCTTGTGGCATACGTGTCAAGTAAGCTTTTTTGGCCCCTTCCCTTGATTCGAGGGTGAAGGGCTCTAAACGCAGCTCGATCTTTGATCAGAACTTGAATGTCGCCTCAGGATTACACCATGAACCTAATGCCGACTCTCGTCGACGGGCCTGACTTCGCTCTCATGGAGATTGTCACCACAAACGTACAGGAAACCAACCTTGACGCGAACACGTTTTCTGATTTTGATCACGCATATCCTATCGGTATATCACCTGGATATTCTCCAGCTGGAGAGCTGATTGCTCTTGCTATCGCCGACTATAATCAATGCTTGATTGTCGAACTTAGTATCTCGTCTAAACGCAACGGAGGAAGACGCGATGAGCGATCGACCACAAGGAATCTCGAGGATTTAGAAAGCAGAATTCTTTGTCGTCCGGCAGGCGAATTGTACGCCTTTGACATGGGACCTCTTGCACTATCTTTGTATTTGAATTCTAAGCTGCGCGTTATGAATGCTGTGGATATCCAATCCACCGAATCTGCTCAAGGCGAAGAAAGAAAGCCCCTTCCTGACAGGAGGCCTTTGACGGCAATCGAAAATATTCTAGGCGACTCCGTTTCAGTGTCAATTAATAAACGAAATGTCGCCGACGTTTTTGAACATACAATTTATAAACCTGGTGACCGCAAAAGTACAAGTAATCTTGCTCAGCGCGCGTGGATCTCGCAACTGCTGGCGACCCATGGAAATGGGGCGGAAACCATGTCCGTGATCCCAAGGATCGATACACAGAAATTTCCCGAGCAAGTAAGAGTCTGTTATACTTCTCGGATAGCCATCGATCTCGACAGCTCTACAGATACTTGACATGATCACGAAGATCGCTATTGACACGCTTCGGCAAGACGTGAATAAACCGCTCATAACGACTCATCAAGCAAAAATAAATTCTGATGGGTCTGGAACAAAAGTCATGTCAGAGGTGTATAAGAATAAAATTCGAGCTAACCAGGTAACGTTGTTGTAGGATTACCAAAACCCCCGTTAAAACTTGTTCCTCCTTATCAGAACCTTCGTATGATCGCGCATGGCCCTGCCGGAGAGTACGTCATACCCGCGATATCAGGAAAAGTAGCCGGCAGATCTGGTGCTTTATCAGCTGAACGATCTCTGTGTAACGCAGAGATATCGTCGGTAATCTCTATTGGGCGCGCCGAACCAACCACAGCTGAAGTGAAGCGTGCCGCTACGGTCCTTCGAGTGTTGCAAGGACAAGAACGGCTTCTCGATGACAGTCCATGGATCCAGAATATCTGGTTTGCCACCGCTACCCCGTTGTCCTGGCCTATTACCTGGTCAGACGCTCCAGATGAGCCCGACTCACCGATCATCTCTGAACCACCTAAAGTTCTGCTAAGATTGAATCCCTCTCAGCAGGATGCAGTCAACACCATGTATTCGACACTCGATGAACATCGTATTACCATAGTACAAGGACCTCCTGGCACCGGCAAAACATCAGTCATCGCTTCTTTTGTTGTCTACGCTGTACAGACAGGTTACAAAGGTATTTGGCTGGTAGCGCAGTCAAACGTAGCCGTGAAGAATATTGCCGAGAAGCTGATCGATGTCGGCTTCCACGATTGGAAGCTTTTAGTATCTAAAGATTTTATGTTTCAGTGGTATGATTTTTGCTGACCGTGTGTTCCTTTGATCCGCTAATCAAGAACAGGCATGAACACATTTATATGAAGGTCAAAAAAAATATCATCCGCTCCGATGAATTTTTTGCACTCAACCCTTTATATGCCCTGAAAGGGTGCCAAGTGATACTTGCTACGTTGAGTATGCTGTCCAATATCTTCATCAAAAAATTTACATCCCAAATCCCCATCACAACGCTGGTTGTTGATGAAGCAAGTCAAATAGAGATTGGCAGCTATCTTCCAATTCTATCTACATGCCATACATTGCGCAAGATATGTTTTATTGGTGATGACCAGCAGTGTAGCTACTTTTGCTTATTTTTTTTCCTTGATTAAAGGTAATTTTACTATCTTAGTACCACCATATGGGCAGGAAGAGTTGAAGGACCTTCAAAGTATATTTGAAGTAAGCCATCTGCGCCACCATGCACTCTTTTTGGATGTTCAATGTAAGTGGATCAAAATGATTATTTCCTATCAGATACTACAAGCCCTACAGATCGAATGCCACCCCAGATCGGAGATATAATCTCCGAGCTGGTGTATGATGGCAAACTGAAATCCAACCCTTTACATGCTATCACTAACAAAATTGTAGCATGTCATTTTGTTGATGTCCCAAGCACAGAAGAAAGAAGTGGGGACTCATTCAAGGCAATGTGGTTTATCTTTATATTTTCATTAAAACAACTGACATTTTAATGACTTAGAATACAGCTGAATGCAAAGTGGTTGTGCAACTAGCACATCAACTTCAGCAGCTTAAAAAGAATTATCAAATCATCAGTCCATATGATGGGCAGCGCAACAATATTGAAGCAGAACTGGTGCTTCAAGGCCTTGACTGGGAAAATAAGTGCTTTAATGTTGACTCTTTCCAAGGTTTGATTTTATCTAGATGATTTTGACATTTGAGAGTTTTGGAGCTTATAATATCATTTTGGTTTCTCTTGTAGGGAATGAAGAAGATTATATTATAATCTCCCTTGTTCGTTCCCGTGATATAGGATTTTTAGCAAACCGCCGCCGAACCAATGTTATGCTCACTCGATGCAAAAAGGGAATGTTTATTGTGTCAAGCCAAAAATTCCTAAAGGACAAATTTGGGGGGGCAAGTACTCTGGTTGGAGAAATACTGGAGCAAATTGGAGAAGGAGCTTGGCTAGATCTGAAAGATATCCAGGAAGGGAGGTTCTGACACCTTTTTTTTTTTTGTTTTTTTTTTTTGAAGTTACTCATATACTACCACAAGAGGAATGATTCTCGGTTGTTATGGTCTTTCCCAGTTTAAGTTTCCTTCCTTTATATGGTAGGGTATGATTAACCTAGTCCAGTTTGTATATATATTTTCGAACAGCCAATAATTACGCGGCAAAAGTTGTTTACAAGTCAAACTACAAATATCGGCTGTTCAATACTCAACCTAACTTACTAAACGATGTTGACTTGCAGTATTAGACGGACGAGTACCGCCCTCATCTTCTTGCCGATCCCAAAAAATTTTCATTCGTCGTTCATTCTCGTCGCGAATGTCTTTCGACATATTATCTAGCCATTTCTTGTTTTCGGGAGCACCAGCTTCCATCTTCCAAGTGTCGGGATTCTGAGGCTTGAACCCGAGCTTCCTCTTCGCCAGTGCGACATACCCAACTTCGCTCGCGCTCCTAGCGACCTTGTCCAGTTTGCGTCTCTCTGGAGTCATTACCGCTAAAACGTGCGCAGGGGGGCCTTTTCTCCGTCGCAGAATCGTGCTGCTCAATATCTCTCCGCGCCGTTCGCGTTCGCGTTCACGCGTCTTGTTCGCAATCTTTTCCCGTCGTGCGTTCTTGATAGCTTCCAACATCTCGGGGGGATACGGCTCGTTGTTCCGCCGTATGTTGCGTCTGAACGTTTCCTCTATATCTCTCTTCTGTTCCAGTAGGGGCTGTGCTGCATTCGTTACGAGTCAAGGACGAGAACGGGGAGAACTATGGAATAACGAAATAGCTTCAACTTACCCCATTCATCCTCGTACGACGCAAAGACTGGTGAGAATTCATAATGCTTTTTTTGAGCGAACTTGGCGAGCGCGCCTTCGAACTTCGCTTCCGACCGCAAATGCCGAAGCATCTCGTTAACCTCCACGAGCTTCTCACTACGCCGCAACCAAGCGATGCGGCGTTTACGGATCATACCGCTAATCGCGATTGGCTGGGGGTTTAAACGCGGGAGTGGCCCATTAGCGTATGATGGACGAAGATAACCTCCAGTAAGGATAGGTCGGTTAGCGAGCTTTCTGCGCCAGGCTATTTCATTCCGCATGAGATGTTTCCAGTACTCCTTCTCGTACTTTGTGGATAGTGCTCGGGAGTAACGTGAAAGGATAGCCTGTTGTTTTGTATCGCCGGCATTGGCTCGTTTGAACGCGTCTAGATACTTGAAGCAGATAGCATCAGTATCCAGAAATGGGTTTTAAATGACACATGTCTACTCTCACCTTGTACCCTTTTTCTAAATTTTTTTTAGTAGCGTCTGTTCCAGTCAAATGTTGATTCTTCCGGAAAAGCATCGTGACACGATACCTGATCTACAACGTGTTGAAAAAGGTATAGCAAGTCTCATGCCGCCAGGGATAGACGTACATCCTCCGTTGGAGCTTCCCGCAGTAAGCCTCTATATAGTGTCCATAACGTTGGGGTTCTATGAGCAGCCAGCTGAAAGAAAGGTATACTTGGCCTAACGCGTCTCAAAGGTGACAGAAGGCGAGCGATATTAGCACGGAATTCCAGAGACTCCTGCGATGGCTGATGCAGAGGGTCGTTCATCAAGGTGTGCTTCGTTCAATAGCATGAGATTGAGTCAGGTGTGCTGAGGCAAAGAATTCGACGCGTGACATGTGACGCGTCGCTGGTACTTACCACCTCTTTAATTTTCTATGGCACGTATCATTTGATGTCCTGATATACATAGAACGCCTTAACTAGCATTGTCATTCATTAATTCAAACAGAAGCCGGTCTGCTTCGCGCATAGAATAATGTGTCAACTCATACGCCGAGGCTTTTAGGTCAGCTGAGTCCCAAGGATTTATCATTCGAAGCCGGTAGTCTTAGTGGATGTGCCTAGTAACAGCTCTTGTTTTTTGTTCTTGTTCTTGTTCTTGTTTTTTCAAAGTAATCAAGCTCGGTGTTTAGATGGTCGCGCTGTGAGCAAACGAAGCAAGCCAACAAGCCTCAACAGATAAGGGTGTTCCGACGTCGACGACTAAGCTTAACGGACTTCACACTGCAGTCGTGCAATTTCAGGGCGCCATCTGCATTTTGACTGGCTCGCGATTGTTGGGTACATTGTTGACATAAACATACTACTAAGAACCATATGATCGCAGAAAACTGATGAAAAGGGTGCCACATTTGTTCCCCGTCGAGTAGCATCTCGATCGGGCACAGTCGGTGGGGTGCAATCAATAGATATAGGGGACAATACGCCAGGGGACGAGTTTTTTGTATGTGTCCCAATCCTTGCCGTACCTAGATAACAGCAAATAGTATTAGCAATTCCACTCTAGCAAGACAAATAATTGTAAGGGGGTATGGGCCCACTTTTTATGACAATTCTCATCGTCGCGACGTTGTCGGTGGATGAGCAATACGGCAAAGTAACTGACGTAGAAGTAAGTGATAGGAGTATTGAATCCTGTGGGAAGGGACCACGCGAAAGCCATCACGAGATCGCCACTGCGTTCATTGGAAAGTGTCACTGTCAGACAGTGCACGCGTGTAAAACCAAAGAAGTGTTACTCACAGATAGTTGGGGTGTCTTGACATACCCCACCAACCGGAGGTGAGAAGCTTTGTCCCCCTTTCGGTAGTAATGAACTTCAAACCTGATGAGAGATTGTTAACATTGGGGGATAAGTGTAAGAAGGGAGCGCCTAGGCTGCTCCTACCTTTTGGATTCTTTCCGTTCCGGAAGTCATTTTTCTCACCATTGGAGTCTCGGAAGATGTAGTAGCCTGTAAGGTTGACTATAAGGATGACTGCAGTCCATACAGGGCCAAGCTCGACGTGCTTGAAAGCGAGATAGCGAGCCTGAAGGGAATACGTGAAGGGGACCCAAGCCAAGTCTCCGACGGCGAGCATAAAGCCAAATCCATCGCTGATGATGTCCATCGTGGTAAACAACGCAGGCTATGATTCCCGATCAATAAAAGATTTCAATTATAGAAATTGAAGCGCTTACTTCATTGTACAGGCCATCCGCCACATACCATGTCTGAAATGCTAACACGAGCCACATGGAGTCGGTAACTTTATTGAGACCCCCGCGACGCGTAGCTTGCTCGCACGCCATGCTAATGTTGATCAGAACCCAGAGGATGAGGCCTGGTCTAAGTTCATTGAAAGACTTGAGATCGAGGGAGCCAATAGATGGGTTAAGCTCTCGACCAATGTAAAACTAGACACATGAGTTATTATGATGACATAGTTGAAGTATGAGAAGAGAAGCGACGTACATCATATATGGGGTTGCCTGAATTACCACCGAGAGCAAGTAATTTGCCTTGTCGGAATGATAACGCGTAACAAAAGACGGCTTGCGCAATTGACATGAGAATTGAGGCGGTGGCGAAACCTACCCATTTTTCATAGAGGAATGTGAAGGATGAAGGACCGTAGCGATAGATGGTGCCAGACGTGAGACCCAAGGCAAGCAGGAATGTCGAGAAAGCTAATTTACGATGTTTGAAATAAAAAGACGTAAAAGAAGAAGAACTCCGCACCATTGATTCTGTAAGTCTTCTTGTCCCCGTTACGGAGAGTAGTTCCCTGGACGCGATCACCTGGTAAAATTGCCCACGAGATCACACAGAAAGTATACCACGCGAGGTAGATTAGGGAAGCCTGTGTATCCCAAAGAGACTTCCACCAGTCGGGATTGGAAACGGAGGCCACGACGTGTTCGGGAATAGTGGATAAGAAGGGTTGGCATGCGTTTGCCTCGGAACAACCAAAATAGAGTGCATATATTGTGGCTGGGACTGTGAGGGATACGAAGAGAGCACCGGGAGGGCCCAAAAACTCGTAATTGGTAGTTTTTGGATTCAATGAGGAGGACATGAGCGACGATGATGAGGATGATGATGAGAAAGTCGCGTGATGTTAGTTTGCCGTGTATTATTGGCTCTTTGCATCTCCCCATGTCCATCAGCTTCGCTAGATCTGTCCAGATATTTCCTGTCGTCACAAAATGGGCAATGTTCCTCTCTCCGAAAGGGGCTCCCCCCATCACTATTCTGCCTGCTCTTTGTTTTTCTGTTCCATGTCCTCTTTTTCTTATAGCTCATGACTTTGGCCAACCAACTCGACGAGCTTGCTCTGGCCAATTCTCAAGGCCTACTCAAGTATGTTTTATACTCATTTCTCTCATATATCGCTACATTCATTTATTTATCTCAGCGATGATGAATACCGTCTTCTTCGTCAAGACCTCTTTGAGCGCTATTCCAACAATACTCTACTCCCCGCTCAACTTCTTCCCACTGGTTCTGGTCGGAAGCGTATATGTCCCATTATCTTATCAGTTCTCCAAACTGATTGTCTCATTTCCAGCTTCTTTGCCTTATACTTCCCATCATGCACAAGTAGATGATGTCCACCTTGACAACCACAAATCTCGCGGACGTCATAAAATCCCCTTCACGGCTGGTGTTTCTAGTCTTTTCAAGCGAGCCACTGGTTTCAATGTAAAGGCCCAACCCTCCCCTTCATCATCGAGTTCTTCGTCTGTAAGACATGACCCCCCTCGGCCTTCGACAGCACCAGCCAGTGGTCAGATTCCGAAGCGTGGAGTCAAGCCTTTGCTTCATAAAGCCAGCGAGTTCTTCGTTGGCCGCCTTGACAATAAACGATTTGTCAGTCCAGCCGTCATCAGCTCTCCCCCCACTTCCCCCCGGCTATCAGATATACGGAACCCATCTAGCCCTCCTTTTCGACCATCAAAACGGACAGCTATCCCCACTTTCCCTTCCAATCAAGTTCAGGCTCCCACCAACATATTCGACGACAGAAACTTAAACACGTCTAAAGACATTCGAGCCGCTATCATCGCCACCGAGGCGGAGGCTCAGCGGCTTAGGGACGCGTTCAATAATTTAGAATCTACGACATCATTTCGAGTTCATCAACAACTCCAGGAACAACAACAACAGCAGCGCAATGCTCGCCGCCTTCACTCCGCAGCTGCCCCTGAACAGCATGTTAATGTCTTGATGGATGGAGCTGATTGGCGTCATCATCGACCGCCCATCCATTCCCCCCTCTCTGCCTTGCATAATTATTCCGATAGAAAAGGTTATCATTATCAGCATGTGCACATCGACTCCGCTGCCGTCAATAGCAACAACGATGGTGCGTCGGTGCGGTCGGGCTCATCGTCTATGGAAACGAGTCTCTCACGCTCAAAGTCCATCTCGTCTTTGCGTAACAGGCAGCAGCAGCAGCCACACCCAGGTAGCCCTCTATCTGCAAAGTTTCCACAATCCATACTCCGTAAAAATTCTGTGTCATCCATCTCTTCTCAAGCTCATTCGGCGCGGAGATTGGCAGTTACGCCTGGTGCTAGCTCGAGTTGGTCGCGCAGCACAGGTCATTTACCACTGGGTATGCTTGTTGAAGGGGATGCCAACCAGGGACATCCTTCAAGTGCCGGGATTGCAAGTCCGGAGGTCACCGAAATTCAACGACGCAAAGCCGAAGTTATGGCGCGATATGTGGCACGGATAGAGTATCTCAAGGCAAAGTTGAATAGCGTCGAGCGCCAGGAGAAGCTGTTACGAAGGTGAAAATTTTAGTTTCCCCCTCCACCCTCTCGCTGTCAAGATGGCTCTGCCGCTGTATCTGCTATATCTGTTGTATTTATGGACTTACTTAGGTCTTTGCTACTCGTTATATTTTATTATCATCCTAGATTATTTACTATACTGTACGCAGCTCATCCTAGGTTAATATGATGAACCTTTTGTGTTTACTATGTATGGCGGAACCCTGGATTCGGGTACCGGCTTTCGTGCTAATTGGATCCATGCGATCCGCGAAGAGCGACGTTTAATTTCGGACCTGCAGCGCTCACGCGCGTCATACATCTGGCGTCCGAGAAGACATTTGATTATTTCGACGGTCATATCGAGACGCGCGTCCGAAAATGGACCGCGCTCGTGACATCCGGTGACCCGTGAAATTCAGAAATTGAGGGTTTACCGTACCGTAACTCCTAGCTTCACGCCTGTCCATATCCCATAATTCAACTCGCAGTCCCTTGGTTTCCGAACTGTTCAAAAATGGGCCGACCACTCGATACACCGGGCTCCGACAACAGCAGCCTTACGGTGCAGGACAATCGAACAGGCAAAGTGTATAAAATCCCGTGAGGCGCATCTCCTTACGCGCTTCGCCCCGGTAATGCGAAAAGAAACTAACGAGTATTTGCGTGGTCATAGAATTTCCGATAATACTATCCCAGCTACAGCTTTCAAGTCCATGGCTGCGTCCCGGCAACCTGAGGAGCGGGAAGAGAACGAAACGGAGAAAGGCTT
Organism: Calocybe cyanea; assembly: GCA_018851305.1. NCBI lineage: Eukaryota > Fungi > Basidiomycota > Agaricomycetes > Agaricales > Lyophyllaceae > Calocybe > Calocybe cyanea. The sequence goes on from JABCKL010000011.1 coordinate 55,252, forward strand.
GAGGGTGTCTGACAAAGGCTTCTTGAACACAGCCGTCATTCGGAGTACGATCACGTATATTGACGGGGATGCTGGTGGTAAGCCGTTTGAGCTCGAGTTCTGGATGGCCATGTAACTTATATTATTTGTTGTGTTCAGCTTTACGATACAGGTCAGTCGGCTAATATAAGGCAAATTGCGAGAGGCATGTTTGAACTGGGCTCAATAGAGGGTATCCTATTGAACAACTAGCATTGCACTCGTCACACCTCGAATGTGGTCTGTCCCGACCCCTTTGTTTTTTTTTGGAAGTCCTTTACCAGATAGACATTTAGCATATCTTCTTATCTACGGCGTTCTACCTTCTGCGTCTCAACTGCACCGTTTTCAGCAAGAAGTCACGCACCACGGTGCGGTGCATGCCGATGCTGAACAATTCTTTCGTTCCTTCCGGTAATGATTTCTTCTCTTCTCACTATAGTATTAGTATCTGAGCTATTTTCTAACTAGCTATGATGCACATCCGATGGCCATTCTGACGAGCGCATTTGCATATCTCGGATCATATTACAGCGAGGCAAATCCATCTCTACAAGGTAAATTAATGGCTGCCTTTCCTACGCTAACTCTGAATGACATCGCTTGCGCCTTTTTCAGGCCAGAACATCTACACCCGTGGCGACAAAGCTTCCTTGGCTCTTATGGACAAACAGATCTACAGGTTGATCGGAAAAGCTACAACGCTTGCCGCGTAAGTGCTATTTGCCATCGTTACCCTGTTAAATGGCTGAACGAATGGGCCCACAGAATGGCCTACCGCGTCCGCCAAGGCCGAGATTTCGTCACGCCTCCAACCAACCTCAGCTACACCGGCTCGTACGTTACTTTTCACTTTGTTCCTTCCGCCTCGCACCCACCTGCTAATGTGCGTCTTCATCGCCTTTTACCCATTAGCTTCCTATACCAGATGGACCACCTTGGCGAAGAGAATTACGTGCCGAACCCTGTTCTAGAGAAAGCGCTTGACGTGCTTTTCCTTCTTCATGCTGACCACGAGTTGAACGCTTCGGCGACAACCGTGTTGCAAACTGGCAGCTCGCTCGTGGACCCGTATTCTGCCATTGCGTGAGTTTATCTGGTGTTGCTGCAATCTGTATCAATGAAACTAAATGAGATGTGCGATAGAGCTGGCTGTGCGTCATTATAGTGAGTCCTATCCGTATCATGCTTGTGACATCTCATTACGATTGATCGACGGTAGCGGACCCTTACATGGTTTGTATCTCTTGCGAAACACGGCTAGACTTGAGGTTCATCAATTTGACCAGGTGGTGCGAACGAGGCAGTCATCAGGATGTTGATATCTATCGGCAAGTCAGTGCTCGCGTTTGTCTACACGTGCTGCCGCGTCCGAGGTGGACTCATCATCCATTTAGACCGGAAAACGTTCCGGCATTTTTAGACGCCGTAAAGAAACGTGAAAAGGTCCTGTCTGGCTTCGGACACCGGTAAGTACAGTAAGCCAACCACGCGGGAGAACCGAGCTTTAACCTTTTGTCCGATCTGATCTCGGTTGTGATAGCGTTTACAAAACAGTGAGTGGAATAGTTCATATCACGTATTTTATCTTCTTTGTGAACGAAGATAGGTGATTAACGATAAGTTGTAACAGTCAGACCCTCGTTCGTTCATTGTTCGCAAAACAGCAGATGAAGTTTTCGCGATGTGAGTTGAACTCGTGTGTAGCTTTTAGGGGTAAACGAGGCTCAATGACCCTGTGCAGTACGGGTAAAGATGAGCTACTCGAGACGGCCATGGCGCTTCATGAAGCTGCAATGAAAGACGAATATTTTGTCAAACGAAAGCTCGCACCGAATGTCGATTTCTGGTATGTTACTCGAGCAACCGCTCCGTTCTGCTAATAATATATCTTACTCCATAGGAGGTAAATTTTCTTGTTTTGATTCTCCAAGTCCTGGAGAAACAATGATATATCGCCGGCTCACCGCGGATCTTTTGCTTTTTTTTCACGACCTGGTTTCCACGTCATCAGTGGATTGATTTATCGTGCCATGGGTAATCTCGTATGAATGGTTTTATGGAGGTAATCTGATGTCCAAGTGGCTTTTGTTCGCAGGGTTTCCACTGGATTTCTTTCCAGTACTATTTGCTGTTCCTAGGGTTGCAGGATGGTTGGCCCATTGGCGACAGGTGCAATTTTTGGTGGTTGATTAGGTAACGGTTTTGCTGATTGATGTCTTGGTGGGCACATACATATGTAGATGATGTTACAAGAAGGAGGTGTCAAGATCTGGCGACCTCGGCAGGTGCGATAGGCTGATCACATGTTTGATATGTGGCTGTTGCTGATACTTGGACTTTCTTTCCTGTGCCAGATTTATGTCGGGGAAGGTAAGAGGGATTATGTGCCTCTTGACCAGCGAAAAGCAGTGGAAGGTGATAGGGTCACGCCTTCGAAGGTGGTGCACTCGGGGTGAGTTGGCAACATTGTTCATAGGACTTGGCGAGATGGGGGTGGCCATGACGACAGCTGCTGAGTTTTGCTAACTGATCATGCTCTAGCATAACGAAGAGGACGAATCTTGCGACTTTCAAAGGCAAAGTGGCTGCCAAGCTGTAGCTTATTTAGGGGGATCTATTAGCTTAGTTTTAACATAGCATTATGCAACTGTTTACGGCAGGCGAAACGCAAAAAAAAAAAAAAAAGTTTGCATTGTTGTCGGAGTGAGAACGGTATTTTGACATGTTTGCATGTAGTTGATTAATTTTTCTGATTTGGTCGGCTCTTACACCTTCCTTCATCCTTCCTCCTCCCTGTCCTCATTTTAGCCGCGTTGCGCTAATCCCCCCCTCCTCTCTTTTATATATAACGCCCTCACTCCTCCCTCCTTTCGTCTCTCTCTTTCGAAAGATGTTCTCCACACTCTTTACCATCGCACTCCTTGCTTCCTCTGCCCTTGCTGACTTTGCCGTCAACTCGCCAACCCTTACCCAGGTTTGTCTACCCCACGTTCCTCACCGGCCGCTATCTACGAAACTCACACATCTACAGTGCAAAGACGCGAAGATCTCTTGGGAAAAAACCGCCGGTCCATACAATCTCATAGTCGTCGCTGCCAAAGACCCCTGTGGCGATGCTCTGTATGTAGTCGCATCAGCCTTCTCTACACCCGGCGAGACTCATTGACTTGTCGACCTACAGTGTCGACCTCGGCGATCACGAACAATCCTTTCTCTCCTGGAAAGTCAATCTCCCTGCTGGCTCTAAAGTTCAGCTCTCTGTTGAGGACAAGAACGGGGAGGAAGCTTGGAGTGGAGATGTGAGTTGACCCCTCATTGCAATTCAACCTCTAATCGATCGTCGAATTTTCCCAGCTCACTGTCGAAGAAAGTGACGATGTCTCCTGTCTTCCCGCTAGCCTGAGGCCTACTTCCACTCAGGCTGCAACGACAAAGTCTAGCTCCGCCTTTGGATCTACGTGAGCATTCGTCGTGTCTTTCTCTTTCTTATGCATTGCTGAAGCAACTAAATTCGTAGCGTCGTTGTCACACCTACCACTACCATCAACGCCGTTGTTCCCGCAACAACGAGCACTGATGTTGTCCCGGGTCCTGTCGGCGCTGCCGGAGCTAGTCCGTTTGGTAGCCAAAGTGGTGCCATCAGTGCGCGCCATGCAGGAACACCCCTCCTCCTCATTGGAGCCCTCTCTGCCATCCTGGCTCTTTCTATCTGATAACGCAACGATACCCAACGACTAGATGAAAGATATCTTGCTCTCTTTATTTTTATCTCTGTTCTCTCCTTTTCTTTTGTCATCCGGTGCAGGCCTAACTCGAAGTTGGATGAAATAGTTTCTTGTACGGTTCCGTGAATCTTCTGTATATGATGGAGAATTTCTCGCTGCTGGTTTAGGGTTTTAATCTCGGATATGGTTGAGGGGTGGATACTTGATGTGGAAGCTTCTCTCAAACGCACAATCCGAGCTGGGCGCAAAGACGTATCAATCGTTTCACAGCGACTGTTCTCCAGATTCTATATGCCATCTATACTTGTCTGTGAAATGTGTATCTGTTTTTATTCATATTTGATTTGTGTCTTGGACGCCCGTGCATCGCTGCGCTTGATTTGGTCATTTTTGATTGATTATCTACACTCACGAATTCGTGATCACTTGCATAGAACAGCCATGTCTGACTGGCATCATGTGTGAGAACAACTGTCCATTGCAGACTGTCCTCTGATATATCAGCGGTGTACAGGACACTCGAGATACCGTTCGCTTCGCATAAACATGCGAGCTATGCGAAACAAGTTATCGAAGTGGATGCTGAGCTCCAAGCACAGGCAGTGAAAAGAAAACTAGAAGTCAAAGAAAACATTCTGATCGCGTGAGTGCAGCTTATCCAATGGTATCAGCACGAATTGATGGTAATTTCATTTTGTACAGGACGTTTGAGACAGTGACTGTTCGCCTTGCACGGTTAACAACAAATGCGTTTCTCGAGAACGTTGACCTTGTAGTACGAACGCTTGAAGCCTTTGTAGAAGAAGCCGAGATACATGGTACATAAATTACTCTTCGTCAGCATCATCTGTCTTTGCCTTTTTCTTCTTGCTCTTCTTGTTCTCTCTGAGGTTACGAGTAAGGGCCGCCTTCAACTCTGGATCTTCGAGCTCGTTGTCTGTCTTTAGGAACTCGGGCTTGTACCATACTGGTGGGTGGGTTATAAGGGAAGGCCCGCCCGGCAAGAGCGCGATAGTAAAGTGAAAGCCCGCTACAAAAGTATTGGCAGGTGTAAAACTAGAGGGAGGGGTAAGTAAGCGGAGAGAGAAAAGAAATGAGTAACCGCGATCTTGCGCAACTCACATGACCTCGTACGGTTTAACCAGGCTATGTTGAACAGCTTCCTGCAGTCCCATACGCGACCTTTTCTCGTCCTCGAGCGATCTGATGTTGAATGGGAATGAGCCTGCTTTCTTCTGGACTTCAGAAAACACAGCGCGAGAGTTTTTCATTTTAAGCTGATATGTGATCGTCGCGTCTCGCTGATAGATGGTCGTCCGCGATTCCTCGAGCCTCGCCTTCCCATCTTCACCAGAGCTTACGAGTACATCCATCCCATATACTTCCCCTTCGGCAAACGTCACCGTCTCAAAATCTCTTCTTTGACTCTCGCTCGGATTCAATATAATTCGCTTTTTTCCATCAATCACGTTCTGCGTCTGCTGGCATGAGAGCATACCTGAACAAGCCACGTTCTCATTTATTTTGAACATAGATGACGAGAACCCAGATGCACGCACCTTCTACGGGTTTACACTTCCATGTTGTAGCGATGTTCGCCACAGCTTCTGTAACATGCCAGTTTTTGTTACCAACCTTGATCGTCCGCATCGCAAGCTCGGCGGCATGCCACGCTGCTTTTACAACATCAGCGCGACGTCCACTGGCTGGATTTGCCGCCGTTGCCCCGACGATGATCGTTTCTGCGCTGATCGCCGCAAACCCGTCGATGTGTGCTCCCAGTTGGATCTTCACGACGTCGTCCTTGGCTAGGACCTGCTCAGATTGGGGATCTGAACTGTTCGTAACGCGAATGAGCACTGTAACTAAAAAAAGCATAGTCTATGGTTTGCGTACGCGAGGGGCGAAAAGTGTGCAACGGTGTTGTTCACAGATATACATGTTGGGAATGCGAGTCCTGTTGATCGGCAAGCGTTAGTACCCAAAAAATGAGGGCAGTTTCAGGAAGTTAACCTTTGTTGACTTTGACCCCCTTTACAGACTTGTTGAAGACAGTACTAGCTCCTTGCTCGATCAGTTTATCGCCTTCCACACACAAATCAAGTATTTTCGCTCCTTCGACGCTCAACTCTATGAGCTTTTTCATAACTTGATTAACAATTTCTGCGGCTAACTTTTTACAAAGTACGTCACGTCAGCCGTTCCTCGACATTTTTAATGGAAAAAAAAGGAATGATGCTTTACCTTATATTTCGTGATATCATTCTCAATAGAAGACACAGGTTTCTTGTCTTCAGCAGCTGGAGGAGCAGGTGTCTTTTCTGCTTCAGACATTTTAATTCCAAAAGCGTGAATTGGACTGTGTGCAGAGTAAGGTATGTGCTTAGATCGGTCGTAGGGCCTAAGATGAACCTTTTTCGAGGACCCTTATCTAATCATTATCTCATCAGATAGTTTCTAAATCTGTACAGATCACCGCAACACATGAAGACTCCTGTCAGGACAGCGATTGGCTAGATTCAAGGAAGAGCTAACAGCTATTAAGTTTGGCGCGCAGAAATTTTAACTCGCAGATGAGAGCAAAGGGTACATTGCTTATAACCTTAATATTCTTGCATAACCTAGATCATACAGTATAATGTACAGTATGATGTAGTGAAGCCAACTTCCCAATCAGCAGGTAATCGTAGGTGATCATCAAGTGTTGATATATGAGGTCCAGAATCTCGTTTGTTCGTGAGTTTGTGATTGCCCTGTATGGTACAGAGGGGGTGCCACCCCATATTGTCGTGGCCCTGTCGTCTGCTGACTACAAAATCTTTACGAGAACGGGGTGTTTAGAAGACATCAAGGCGGCCATGGATGCGGAGATGAGTAGGCAACTTTAAATTCTTGGCGTAAAGAACTCACGACGGTGCCTGCTTCCGAACTTACACTTCCGTACATGAACAGTGGTGCTTTATAAATTCTTGGCGTAAAGAACTCACGACGGTGCCTGCTTCCGAACTTACACTTCCGTACATGAACAGTGGTGCTTTATCTTTCTTTTTTCCAAAGGTGCTTACACTCAAGTAGGCTCAGTGGTTTTCTATTACAGCTACAATTCTTAACTTAAGAAACAACGGATAGGTAAAGTCGACCCGTAGAAACAGTGTATCCCTTGAGATTTTCGTGATACTGTACACTCCAGCAGAGTATTCGTGCAAGGAATACAGGGGTATACAGATGCCAGCAGATTTTAGGTTGGTGTTATATTTCCTTTCTTTCAAAGAAAGAAAGAAGAGAAGATGAAACGGGCATTAGAAGCGAGAATCACGGATGGATAAAACAAAATCCTTTTGAATTTCACGGCTTGTAGGCGACGAAGCCCCGTATGGAACGACAAAGTTGACCTAGTCATAGCTTTGTCAGAAGGGGGGACGCCCAAATTCGAGGTTATCCTCACCGTCGTCGTTGTCGGTAAGGTTGTCGTTGTCTCTTATACTGGGAAATGATCCATTGATACCTTCAGCACGCTCAAGTTTGGCCACTTTGGATCGCCAAATGCGCCAGTCAGGCCGTTTACCGCGCGGCTCTCGCCAGTGGAATTGCTTCATGACTTCCGATCGCATACCCATGCGGTCAGTCATATCGCTAATGAATTGTTATATTGGGCGATGGCAAAGAACAGGACGGAATCGAGAAAACGAAACAGTTAGTCTGCGTCAATTTCATAGATAAAATGTAGACGATAAAGTGTAACCTACTGCTGCCATGATAACCATTCGTCGTCGAAAGATTCTCTAGTGCAAGAATTCGTAGACATCTCGTCGTGCGCTATAAACGTCCTTACTTCGGTGTCGTAAAGCTTCCTATACGCTTGCCAGATGGCTTCCTTGCATCCTACGATCTTCTGAACGGTGCTCGCAAGATGAACGCTGGCCCAAGGCGTACTACCAGGAGGCAGCGGTGCGTTGTAAGACGGATTTGAGGAACAACTCGTCATGTAGGCATCTGATTCTGATTTAGCAGACCATGCTGATGCGTCACAAGGTTCCGCGCCAGCCGAAGAACAGCTCGAATCAGAAGATGACTCTCCGGAGCTTGATGATGATGATGATGATCGCCGATGCTTGACGGAGTTCGGTGGCAGCGCCACTTCACAGAATGGCCGCATTTTTACATCAGTGAAAGCGAAGGAGAGGTAGAAAGGAATGACAGAGAGAGGGTTTGATGCGATGAACCTAGAGGCGAGCATGGCCTCCCACGCGGCTTTGAGTTTAGAGTGGTCCCGCAGATTCGGAGAGCGGTCAGGCTCGGATACAGAGGGAGCTCGAGGCGTGTGTTTTAAACATTGACGTGAGTCGTTATTTGGCATGGGTCCGTTCAAGGTAGACGCTCCGAGAGGGTTTGTAAGTGCTATGGATTTTCTGGTAGGCCGCTCCAAGCGCTCATCGTGGGTAGAAGAAATCCACAAGCTCGATCCTGCCGTCACTGAAGTTCTGCTGGAAAATGCGCTTGGAGGTGGTGAGTCGAGCGGCAGAGCGGACACTATGTTCGGTAAGGTTGAGGGACGGATTCGTGCCGCTCTCTGATCACACGGGAAGATAGGATCTTCCTCTATGACCTGGGAAACACATTAGATGCGATTTGACCTTAGCATAAAAGGGTTGATGCATATGCTCATACGATACCTCAATGATACCACCAGATTTCATGACCCGTGCGACTTCCTGTACAATAACGTCATTTCTATATATGAATTAGTAGATGGGAGAGGCGTGCCTCGAATACAAATTGCCACTAATTCAGATAGATTGATCAGCCAAATGCAAAAAATGAAGATAGGTACAAGACACCTCATCTTCCGGTACACCTAGGCCAATGTTGGATATCCGCACAAGGTCAAAGTGGTTTGTCGAAAAAGGTAAACCTTCTAACCTTTCAGAAGCTAGGTCAATGAAAGCATACGAAATTAATGAAACTGTATTCACAGGTTACCATGCACCCATTTGATACGGTGTGCAATATCTTTGTATTGTTCGAAGGCAAACAGCCTTGGTTGGATATTTCTCACGTCGTATCCAACGATGGTGGTATTCTGTAGGCTGTTTTTAGCTGGGAGGAAATGCGATACAGTAGTGAAATATTTGCCGACCTTCCACTGTTTAGCTGCTTCGATTGCCCAGTAGCCACTTCCACAGCCCAAGTCGAGCACGACTGCTGGATGCCTATCACTAAATTGATGCATAGTAATTCCTCCACAGTATGACCTTTGGCACATGATGTCCCAGATATCACTGAAAACAAATAAAACGTTAAGCTGGAAAAACAATGAGGCCGAGCGCGACATACAAGATAGACGAAGAAGCACCAGCATGTTCCACAGGGTATGGCACTTCCCCAGTTTTACGTCGAAATACTCTCGAGTTCATGAGAACTGCCTCAACATTTTTTTCAACAAAACCGTCATTCACCATCATCGCACACCAGGTAGATATCTAAGAAGAGGAAGAAATGAGATTCACTGGAATGCCCCAGTTGTGCGGAATTATATATAAGCACATATAATATTTGGAATTTTTTTTAGCCATGATGGCCGAAGAGATTGACGACCCTTGAGATTTCTCCTCACTCGTGTGAACTTTTAGGTCACCGCTTACACGCCGCTATATTCCGAGTCCGAGTACAGTGCAAGTACTTCATGTTTACCACCGTTACTCTCCGTCGCGTAGCGGCAGCGTCCTCTTCCTCCAGTCGACTTATCGCCTTTCGTACTGCGCGTCAGCAACATGTTCGATCTGCTTCCACGTCAATGAATGAGGAAGAAGTTGATCCTCAGCTGAATGGTTATCCTCAACTTCCATTTGTCTCCAGGCAAACTCTTACACCTTATGGGTGGCAAGATCCCTTAATGAGGCGCAATTTTGGTGATACAGTGTGTTCAGCTTCTAGTTCTGCTGTTGTCCTTTGTCTTAACAACCCACGTTAGATACACGAAGAAGACGAAGTTCTATCCATGTGGGGCCCAGATGTTTCTCCGTTACCACCTGCAACCGCCGCGCGACATTTTCTCATTGCAGTTTCCGCCTTTGTTGGGTTTGGTCTTACTGTCAAGTATATCTTACTTCAAGACCCACCTGCCGTACGCCGGGAGTACCCATTTTCTGGGCTCATTACCGAGCTGGGTGGTCTGCAAGAGAACAAGGTTTGTTCAATATACTGTCACAAGTTACCATTTAGAAACATATTATGGTACAGGCACGGACGAAATCTACAGACGAAGATTAGAAAACACTCATTTGTAAGATGTTCAGTTGCGCCTCAGTATCAGGCGTCTAATCTGGTGGTTCAGGTCCCATATAGCCGTTATTCGCTTGGACGGCCCGATAGCATAGTGAACCTCACCATTAGAAAGTTCAAATTGATGAGCTATGTGGGCTACTTTCTAAACAAAGCGCAAGCAAAAATGTTGGCAGAGAGAACAATACGAAAACTGCCAATAGCAGCAACTCGTTTCGATCGAGTGACCTCGGGGTAACACCAGATTGCTTATGGGCCCCGCGCGCTTCCACTGCGCCATGCTGCTGAGTGAAACTTTGCCTTCCTAAACCATCTGCCCCGTCCTCGGCAAGGTTGATCATTTACCCCGTTTGTCAATTTAAGTAGCGTTTATCAGGTCCGCTTGTCGCCTGTCAGACGCATGCAAGGCTTGGAACATGTATGTCGATGATTAGTTCTGAGGGTCAAGTCATGAACGTAGATATCTACGCTGCCACTCGTTAATACAAGTGGACTTGAGGAATCGTACTGAGAAGCCACGTGCCTTCTGCGAGGAGTATTCCTATCAGCACTCTGTACAGCCGTTGGAGATCCCTGAATTCAAGAACTTTAACGGCCGCTGACAACGTGTACCCACTGAAAATTTGTATTCACGGATAGCTTGAGGATTCAGTTGCAGTAGAAGCAGTTTGGCCTCAGCCTCAATGGTTGCCAGTGGGAATTCCGGTTTCAGCCAGACTTTTCAACGAGGACCGCCATCACAAAATCAGGGCCACTCTCGTTCATCCTCACTCTTCTCATTTCGGAACAGGTCGTCTCAGTCTAATCAACCCTCTCGACTCCAGAAGACTCCCTCAATGCAACATGGGAATGGACATAGTCTCCACAGCATGGGTACTACGCCTGCGTATGCATCACCGCTCGCTCAATCACATCAAGGATCACAGCCCTCCCCAAACGCACACTCGCCGCAGAACCAACAATCTCCTAATTTAATTCAACACCAACAGCAGGAGCAACAAGCTATGGGCCGTCGAGGGTCTCCCAATTCGCCTTTAGCACGCGATCAACCTCAATCTCCTCCAGCTGGACCTCCCGCGCTCCATCCTGAAATTCGCTCAGTGGTACAATTAGTTGCAGCTCATGCGCATAAAATCTACTTTTCCGGGCCTCTTGTGCGTAAAATAGAACGACAGCCTGACGGTCAACGTCCCGCAAAGGATGCAGGCTGGTGTGACGTCTGGGCCCAGTTAGGAGGGACAACTCTCAGCATTTGGGACATGTCCGAGATTCAAGAAGCGAGTAAGCAGGGGAAAGAAGTTCCCCCTGCCTACGTTAACACCACCGACGCGGTGAGCTATTATTGTTGTGGTCTCTTGCTCACCTCCGTACTGAAGTTTTTTTTGTTAGTTTGTTCAGGTGCTTGGTTCGGTCACCACCCCAGCAACGCCCACAAGCCCATCAAAGAAGTATTCGAATGTTCTGACTCTAAATACAGCGGGTTCAAATCTGTTACTATTCTCGTGTCCATCACCATCCGCTTTGATATCGTGGGCAGCTGCTCTGCGCCTGTCGGCTTGGGAGAAATCACGGCTCGAAGAGATATATACTGCCCATTTACTTCGGATAACTTTGAATGGTGAGACACGAACAAAGCCTTGGTAGTCGAAACTGAACCCTACGTGTTATGGTAATACAGCACCTAATGCGCCTTCAACTATTGTTCGTGGTCGTATGGAAGGCTGGGTACGCACTCGAGTATGTGGTCATACCGATTGGAAGCGCATGTGGATGGTAGTGACGGCTGGGTCAGAAGGTGGGCCAGCGGAAGTTTCACCAGCAGGTGGAGCAATTTCTGTGGCCCCCAGGAAAAAGCGGATGTCCAATCTCTTTTCGCGAGATAGCTCTGCTGCTCACCATACGGCCGTACCCGAAAAGCCCACGATATCCATGTATACATCGCAGAAGCCTAAAGACAAGAAAAAGGCACTTCTTACGCTTAAAGATGTGACACAAGCCTTTGCTGTGTATCCGGAGCGACCTGAGTTGATTAGCCGAAGTACTCTCATCAAGGTAGAAGGAAAGTTTGGTGATGAAGAGACAGCGGGCGCTATGAAGTCAAGGGAGGGATGGCTGTTGATCATGCCTGAGTTAGAGGGTGGTTTAGGACAGGCAGCGGAGATGCTCAAATGGGTAGTTGGTCAGTGCTCCTTCCCATATTGTATGTTTACCGATAGCACCGTCGTCTCATGAATCATTCAGCTCTCCATGATGCATTTGAGATGTACGGGCGCCCTGAGTCGTGGACATGGGATCCTCGTGACCCTGTATCTTTGATGTTCGCATATCCAGTGGGCCCGAACAAAGATGTATGTTTCTCAGCATGGAAGTGGAAACTTCGCTCATGTAACAATTTCAGCTCTTGTTTCTCGACCGCGAATTAGCAGAGACCCTTGATCCTCGTGATGAACGTACTTCCTCTATTAGATCCAGGCTAATAGGTATGCTGCTCGATCGTATGCATGGACACGAACTCCCTCCGGGAATATCAAGTCCTGCATCAACGGACAAACCCCCCACGCTTCCTCCTATTCAAAGTGATGCTTCAGTCCCGTCACAGCAGTACCCTTCGGAACTCAGTGCGCAAACGTCGTCTTCAGGACCACAACTTCCACCCTTGAGCTTTGGCGAATCATCACAAGCATCTGAACAGGAAAGCAATTCTGTGGTGACAGAAGGAAACACATATACCAATAGTCAAACTGGAGCTCAACGCGTTCAGTACGGTTCGCCGCCTCGAAAACTTTTACAGGACAATCAACATGTTACCCAGAATACGTTTGCAAGATCTGGTGATAGCCAGTTTTCCGATGGTACTCATGCTACTAGTCCGGTCCCAACCAATATAGTGCAGCCTCCGACACAAGTTGTCACTGATTTTGGATCTGGCCACCCTGCGAACCATATGTCCGTCGTCGATCAAGGGTTTCAACCTCAGTCGAACATGGGGCCAAACGCTCCCCCTTTTACCAACCCAAGCAAGGCGTATGCCGGTTCAGAAAACGCGCATACTGTTCAGTCTACTGGCCAAAATGCGACGACTGCAGTTTCACCCCACATAACTTCACCAGCTTCTTCTCTTACGCGTGCAACTTCTGTCCTGACCCAAGCAGATCCCGTACCCACACCTTCATCTCCGGTTACCACAGCTCCCGGAACAGGGCCCCTCCCTCCCACACTTTCCATCAAATCTTCACCAGCGCTCAGCAGTAAAGAGGTCAACCATCCACATCAAGCTTCTAATCCGGCGCCTGTCTCGCCCGCTATGCATATGTCTTCTTTCTCTTACGGAACATCAAACACAGTCAACGGACCAAATTATCAGACTCAAGCTTCACCGAGACCCTCTGACAATTCACCACCTCAGAGGACATCACAGAAAACTGAGGAAAGTAACAACCTTTATCATGAAGCTGGGGCATTGTATTATATGCAGCAACAGCAAGAACCGCCGAACCAGCAAGCCCGTGTGCCATCTACGATAGCTGAGCAAGATGATGACAGCGACACGACCTCGTCACAGCACAATTCTTCTCAGGGCGTGTCTCGTCCTCGTGCTACCAGCCCCTCGTCCTACAGTTCTAATGCCAGCAGAAAACAGCCCGTCCGCCAGAACACCCCAATGGCTTTCTATGAGAGATCGCCACCCCAGAATGCTCCAGTTGTTGCGCCTGCCGATCATTCAAACCCCTCACGACAGGGGCAGGGTCCGGCAATTGGCCGGAAGCCTTCAGGGGCACGTGCACAGACAGCACGTTCTTTTAACGGCGATGGCATCCCATCCCAGGAAGTCGCTGAAGACGTAGAAAACGAAGAGGACTACTCGACAGCCAGTACGAAAAAAAATCAAGACAGAATAATGGTGTCTTCCGAGGATCCTGACTTGGATGCGCTGGCAGCCTTGTCCTACTTGGACACAGAAGATAAACCTACTTCCCCTAAACTGGCCAAAGTGGAACCACTACATGTCAAGTCTACAAAGGCGCCTTCGCCTCCGCCAGCGGCGTCCGGAGCCCCTTCACAGTTCAAGTCGTCCTTTGCGCCTTCCAAACACGCTGCAGAACGGAAAGCGAAGGTTCAGGCTCAGCAGGCTGCTCATCATGCAGCAGTGCATAAACCTGGGAGAGCAAACGGAAAAAGAAAATCTCGAACTGCTGGCGCATGGAATGAAAGCAGCGAAGAGGAGGACGAGGAGGAGGAGGACGACGATGACGACGACGCTGATTCCGACGAAGAGCCATCTACCAAAAATCGACAAGTCTCAGGCTTCAGTTCTTCCAATACATCTCTCCGACAGGGGCATAACCTGCCTGACGAGCAAGGGTTAGAACAGCCTTTGCATCAACAGTATTCACATCTGCGACCACCCCGGACATTACCTCAGATTCCCGGAAACCAAAATTATCGTAAGTTGATTGACGTGCAGCCTGTTTACCATGTCTGATGAAGGTCGCTTATCATCTTTAGCAGAAGATTATAGCGCTCCGCCCCGGCGTGTACCATCTGATCAATTTCCTGGCGTCTCGGGAGCGCGTGTTTTGCCCGACGGCACCCAAATCAGAACGCAGGCAGAATTTCCCAACCCCGGTGCAGCTCGCCAATCCGTTTGGAGCCAAGTACTTGACCCAGGCCGTACCGCAAACCTGGAGCCTTCACGCAACAATGATACATTCGTTCAACTGGAACCACCAGAAGCTATGACAAAAGCCTTTACCCCTCAAGGTCTCCTCTCGGCTGGCATGCAGGATAAACAAGGTCGGTCTGCGAAACGGCAAGAAGAGCTTGCTCGAGAAACAGGCGCGTCCCTAATTAATGTCCCTAACAAACCACCGCCTCCGCAAATGGGTCTCCTAGGGGCAATCACCGCTCATGAGAGAGAGAGAAAACGTGAAGGAGGTGTAGGCGCCGCACTTACAGAGCGCGAACGAGAGAAGCGCGTGGCTGAAGATAGGCAGCGTCGGTTTGACGAGCATCAGCGGCAGCAACTTGACCAAATGCAGCAGGGCGGTTCGATGTACGGTGGCCAATACCCAGGCTACATGAACCCGATGATGATGATGAACCCTATGATGGGTATGAACCCCATGATGGGCGTGAATCCAATGATGACTGGAGCAGGCATGAACCCGATGATGACTGGGGGAGGGCTCAACCCAATGATGACAGGTGGTGCTATGAGTCCCATGATGACCGGTCAAATGAGCAATGCGGGAATGATGCCTGGATTTAATCCGCAACATATGTTTGCCGCACAGCAAGCTGCCCAAGCCTATCAGCAGGCGATGATGGCTTTCTCGGTCGCTGGGTCACAGATGGGGACTCCTGGAGAGAGTGGAGGGACGGGACCTAACGTCAGCTCTCCCATGATGACTGGTGGTAACATGGGCGCATTCGACCCTCGTATGTCTATGATGGGAATGCCAATGATGGGCCAAATGGCACCCTTAGGAATGCAGATGACGGGAATGTCAACTTTCGACCCACGGTTCCCTCCCAACAATGACTCTGGGCTAGCGCCTCCAAGTGGATTCGGTGGACAAGGACAAATGTCCTCTGGCAATAGCTCGCCAGCCCGTCGTGGTTCGCCCCAGGCCCGGCAAGCTGAGGGGGGACAATCTTCACGTCCAGACAGTCCAAAATCTTAAGGGCTGTTCATTCATCCCAAAAAA
The DNA here is from genome assembly GCA_018851305.1 of Calocybe cyanea. Lineage (NCBI taxonomy): Eukaryota > Fungi > Basidiomycota > Agaricomycetes > Agaricales > Lyophyllaceae > Calocybe > Calocybe cyanea. The sequence continues at coordinate 70,988 of JABCKL010000011.1, forward strand.
CGCTTCTACTTCATACAACTTCTTGATTTTTACCATGCAATCTTTCTTAGGGTCTCTCGGACTTCGCTATGAATCGCTTAGCATGGACTGTCATAGATTTACGTAATAACATTGGACTAATTCTGAACGCGCTGTGCTCTAAGACAACTACGGCTGAATCGCTGATTCCCTATCCAATATTGTCTTGTATACTTATGGTACTCTTGGTGTCCAATGGGTGTGAAGTCCCTGTGGAGCCTTCTAACACCAGTCGGTCGTCCTGTACTGTTAGTGGTTGTCAATCGTCCGCTTTTCGCTGATAGTTTAGTTCAATGCAATAACAGGTTAGAGACCACCGAAGGCAAAGTAATGGCTATCGACTCTAGCATATGGATCTACCAGTTTCAGGCTACTATGAAGGACAAAGACGGCCGTACTCTTGTTAATGCCCACGTTCTAGGATTTCTGCGTCGCATCTCCAAGCTCTTATTCTACGGTATCAAGCCAGTATTTGTTTTTGATGGTGGAGCACCAACTCTCAAAAGAAATACCTTGGTACGCGTTTGAGTGTGCTTGGTGAATGTTTTTCTAAACAGGTTTGATCAATGACAGAGGGGAAGGAGGGAAAAAAAGAGCGGAGCAGCAGCAAATCATGCAAAACTAGCAGAGAAACTGCTTGCAGCACAAATGAGGCGTGAAGCGCTTAGCAACACGGTTACCTCTGGGCAGCGGTATGCAAATGAAGTTTTTTGGTACAGCTAGCAGGTCTAATCCTATGGCAGACCCACAACGAAAGGCAAGGAAAAATCAGCACAAGTGAACAATGACAAAACCGTATACTTGGAAGATATCGAGCCCTCAATGGCCAAGACACCCGCTAGAAAGAAGATTGCTACTCCTCCATCGTCTTCCTCGAAGAAGGCCAAATTTTATGATCACGATCCGTACAAACTTCCAGAGGTTGACCTAGAGGCCGCAGTCGCAAAAGCTACGCGTACAGTGGCTCCTGACCCTCGTCTCGCCACAGAGGAAGAATTACGGACTTTCATTGAGGAAATGCGCCCAGAAGACTTTGATGTCACGTCTCCTGCATTTCGAGAACTCCCAACAGAGGTTCAGTATGAAATCGTTGGTGACCTACGGCTCAAGTCGCGTCAAACTTCGCACGCGCGCTTGCAGAAAATGCTTCGTAACGCGCCAACACCGCTTGATTTCTCGAAGCAGCAAATCAAGAACCTTCGTCAACGCAATACTTTGACACAACAGCTCCTAATAACAACTGACAGCATTGGTAGTGCTCATATATCTATACCGGTTCGCATCGCAAGCGAGAGAAATAAGGAATATATCTTAATGAAGAACGAAGGGGAGAGCGGTGGTTGGATTCTAGGGATTCGTAACGAAGGAACTCAGGAAAAACCCATCGAAATCGATCAAGAAGAGGATGATAGAGGCCAAAATGATAGCGATGAAGAGATGGAAGAGGTCCCTATGTAAGGAGCGTCTTTCATAGTACGGGAAATATTCATACTTTCTGCTCATAGATCGGTTCCTGTCACTCCTGACCCAGATCTTCGCGAATATCAGAGGTCAATGGCACTCTCTAGTATTGGAAACAGATCCGGCCAAAAGCAATCAGAGCCTGCTCTTCGTCCCACTATCAATAGAAAATATCATAACAAGCCGTTATTTGCCTTAGATGATGACGAGGAAACAGCTAATACGCAAGGTTTATATCCCAAGTTAAAGGCAAAAATATTGAGGACGTTCGGCGAGAGATCGACGATGAGATTAGATCCTTAAATCAGCAGAAGAAAGCTGCAATGCGAGATTCGGAAGATATCACGCAACAGATGATAGCTCAGATCATGGTATTTTGACAATCTGTTTGTGATGTACTTGTCTAACATGTTCGGCATAGACGATGCTACGGCTATTTGGAATTCCGTACATGACAGCGCCGATGGAAGCAGAGGCTCAATGCGCTGAGCTAGTATCCCTGGGATTGGTGGATGGCGTAATCACAGACGATTCTGACGTTTTCCTTTTTGGCGCTAAACGTGTTTTCAAAAACATGTTCAACCAGTCAAAAACTGTTGAATGTTTTTTACTTCCAGATCTTAGCCGAGAACTCGGTCTGGAGCGGGAAACGTTGATCCGTCTTGCATATCTTTTAGGCAGTGACTATGTCGACGGTCTGCCTGGCGTGGGTCCTGTCGTCGCTATGGAACTATTGAAAGAGTTCCCTGGAGAAGACGGGCTCGCTAAGTTCAAAGAGTGGTGGGTTAAGGTCCAGACAGGCAAGGATAAACAAGAAGACAACAAGTCCCGATTTCGCAAACGATTTGTACGTTACTGGGTATCCACGATTCCATTCCCTGACCTGCCTTTCTTTTTCAAAAGAAAAAGAAATTTAAGAGCCTATATCTTTCAGATGACTGGCCAAATCCAGCCGTGGTGAGTCGGTGTCATTCAAAGCAGCTACTACTGAGTGACGACCATACGAAGAGGGATGCGTATTTGCATCCAGCTGTCGATAGCTCCGACGAGCCTTTCAAATGGGGGTTGCCAGATCTTGATGCTCTTCGCATGTAGGGCATCTGATGAGATAATTGGGTAGCGGGTCTAACACCTGATTAGGTTTTTCAAAACTGAGCTTGGCTGGGGCCAGGTAAAAGTGGACGAAATACTTCTACCACTCATACAAAAGATGAACAAACGCGGCCAGGTATCTCCATCTGACATTTCCGATTGTTGTTGCTCATTTGTGAGGTAGGAAGAGGCGTTGAACAAACAAGGTAACTTGGGCGATTTCTTCGACATGCCATCAGGGAGTGGAACGCTGGCACCCCGAAAACGTCAAGCGTATACAAGCAAACGTCTGCAGGATGTCGTTGATGACTTGCGCAAGAAGCGAAAACAATTAGCTTCGACTTCGTCAACAGAGGGAGAAGAAGATCGGCCGACGCAAGCACAAAAGCGGTCAAAGACTAGCTCTAGAAGAACAGGCAAACAGAAGTCACGTTCCAGCTCACCGAGGTCTATGTCAAGTAAGAAGACCACCAAGGGTAAAGAGCTCACTCTACGTGCGCGAGCAAAGAAGGCTCGTAAACAGCCGGAAACCGATGACGAAGATGATATCAAAGAAGCAGACGCAGGCATGGTGACGATACAAATAGTCGTGTTGACAGTCAAGTAGACCTCAAAGCAAGCGTACCGGAAAAAGGTGTAAGATAAGACGACATCTTCGACATTTCTACAAGAAGGGTCATCTAGCATGTCTTTGTCGATGAAAAATAGCAAGGGCATGTCGACTTCTTCTCCTGCAAGTAGTCTTTGCTCCTCGAAACAAAAGCATTCAACCTTCGAAAAATACGGAGCAACCTATGAGCCTCGTCAGTACCCCTGCGCTTACACTGTTACTAGAAATATAACTGGCGTACTCTATCCGGCGTAACATTGTATGTCGCAATACCGATGATGTCTTTGTCGGAGAGGTTCTTTGCTGTATAAAAAGCCAGACTAGTCTCTCCAGGAAGCACGCTGACGAATTTTTGTTGTGGTATGAATTTCCAAGGAAGTTGCTCAGACCGATCCGCGTTAAAATGCACCTTTATTCTCCTTGCATCTTCCGCAGGGACAAGACGTTCTGGTTCGAAGCGTCCCGTCCCAACCTTGGGTGTTCCCGCAAATCCAGTAGCCGCACAAAACATCCGATAGAGAGGAACTGCGGCATAGCTCGCACCCACCGCAAAGATCACCTAGTTATGTGTTATTTGGCCGAGAAGTTTGGTACAATGGAAACTTATACCACAGCAGAGGTGTACATCAAGAGTGCCTTATTTTTGGTAGCTTGCGCTCGTCTTTGAGTCTCTAAAAATATTTGGTTTCGTTCTACCCGAGGTGGAGTTTTCGTTTGGGTGGAGTTACTTCGACACAATCGCGTACGTGGACGGAAGTAACCATGAGTAGCGGAAAACCTGATATATGAAAGAGCCTAGAATGCTTGCAGCAGGTTAACTTTGGACTCAAAGAGAAGCCAAAAAGGCCTACCGGTAGTGATTGGCGCCTGCATAGGAAGGAGGACATCATCGCGACCGTTGACGGAACTTGAGGTCTTGGGGCCTTGGGCCGAGATCTTGCATGTGCACGTGCTCGTTTCTACAACCACCACCATGTCTTCCGCTGAAACGTCTTCGTCGAAAACGGACCAGACAACCGCAGACCTTGAGCTAGATAAATTACTCAACCGCGAAGCCACTGCATTCAACAGAGAGGTCGAGGTTGAGCGAATCCTCAAGGCCTTCAAACTCAAGTTCGTGCACTTCGCCCACTTTACTCGGCCTGGCTGGTACTTATTTCTTCTTTTTTCCATAAAAGTCCGTACGATATTCTAGATGTAGACGAACTTTCAACGCAGGAAGAGATTAAACGCAAGTATAAACAGCTATCATTATGTCCGTATCGAGTGTACTTCCAGCGAGTGAAACGCTAACAGAGCTTCTAGTCATTCATCCGGACAAGACTCCGCATGCTCGGGCACCCGAAGCATTTGATATACTGAAGAAGGTATACCTCCGGTTGTAGTGTTTTCATACCGATTTATCTCAATTCTCGCAAAGGCAGAAACAGAGCTCTCCAACAAAGAAAAACGAGAAGAGATAGACGCTGTCATCAAACAGGCTCGCTCTATGGTCCTCAAAGCTCTCGAGCTTCCGTCATCTGTTGCAGATAATGACCCACGGCTTAGCGACCTCCAGCCACCGTTTAAGGTCCGGTTACGTCTGCAATCCAAGGAGTTGCTCATAGAGGAAGAAGTCCGCAGGAGAAGGTTAGTCCGTTTTGGATACTCCGGTCAACAATCCGAATCCAGTTGCGTGTATATAGGGCGATTAAAATGAACTTAGCGAACGAAGGTCTGGAGGCAAGGAAAAAAGACGAAGAAGTCGCAACCAAGAAACGAAAGGCGCAAGAGGACAAGCACTGGGAAGGTATGTAGATGGTCGAATGCTTCTTCTCACCCTTACCTTCTTTCCATACAGAAAACAGAGAGCAGCGGGTTGATAGCTGGCGCTCCTTTACCAAGGACACCAAGAAGAAAAAGAAGCAGAAAATTGAGATTCTCGGCTGACCGTTGTACTGTGTATGTAAAGCAATTCCTTAGCTTGTAATATTGAACCTTGACTCTGGGTTCTGAATTTTTGCTCATACTCTCTCGCCATCCTGGATATAGTAAGAGAGCCCCCGCTTCATTTTCTAATGCTAATGTTAGGTAGGGTTTAAATCAACATAATGCAAAGGATATCACACAGCACATCCCTTCAACGCCCACGCTGCCCCCCCATATACGTTTACCTATACACTCAACAGACCCTACAGATTGAGATAAATCCAGCAAGCAGCTAATCAGAATCTACGATATCAATAATATCCGATGCCGTGCTCGTTAGGTTCGCCGGCCCTCTTGAATTTTCTCTTCCAGCGTCCCCTCGGGCCGTCATGCCATTTATCCGTCTTTTCACGTGTCTCATTGGTGCCGGCAGGTTTTCCTTATCGTCTTCGTCGCTGTCATCAATCGTGATAACGTTTGCTGCAACAGTTCTTCCCGATGATACAGCGACCGAATGCTCGGTACTATTCAATGCTTCAATGGCATCCAATCCGGCAAGTGTATCAACGTCGAACTGAATATCGCCGAAATCGCTCGAGTTAGGGCTTGTTCCGCGGGCTCGGGCTCTTGGCTCATCCACGTCCATCTGACCTGCGCCCATTTTACTTCCTTTTCCTGTAACCTGCTGGCTTTCTAATGAATGACTTGGCCCCTGGGAGTCCTGGATCCTCCTAGCTCTGGCTAGAAATACAATAGTCAAAACAGGAAAGTTTCGAAGATAATGTTTGACTAATTGTCAACGTACATGTAAGAGTCTGACTTAGGTCGCCAGTATCCGATAAGAAAAGCTCATTCGAATACGATGAGGATGGAAAGGATAAAACGCGCTGGGTCTGCCGTAATGTAGGCGAGAAGGACAGCATAGACGGGTCTTCCCCGATGATCGTCCGCGAAGAACTTGCTTCTGGCATTGTGAGGTCCGTAAAATATGAAGATGTTGTCGGCTTGTCTGGAGTTAACTCGATCCTCGTGTTTGTGTGGGACGCAGAGGGATCAATATCCATATTACGCTTTGGAATCCGCCGCCGCCGCGACTCTAGCTTTTCGTCGTCGTTCCTAGGTTGTGTAGGGCCTAATGGAGGCGGTGAGATCTCTCGGAGAGGCGACCTCAAGTTTTGAGCAGGCTGGGTGGAAGAAGGGGTTTGCGCTCCTTGTGCAGTCTGTGACTGAGGACCAAGTGGAGGCGCGGCATTTTCACTTGAGCTTGGAAGGGGTAATCTTTCCAAGAAAGATACATGCAGATACATGTCAAAAAACAAAAATAATTCCTGCTGGAAGTATCTCACCCCATTTGATGATGAAGATATCTCTCAAAATCAGCATCCCGGTTAACATCTCGCTGTTCCGTTTCGTATCCTACCAATGCAACTGTCTTTGGTTCCAGGAATGCTATACCGCGATTGACGCGTACATCTTTTAACCACAACTAGATATCCGTGATTTAGCCCAAGTGATTTTATTATGTGATTGCAGAGTTTCCAAACCTTGAAACCTAGTTTTGTGTCCTCAAGCGAAAGTTGCGGAAGGGATCGATATTCTATCGCTGGCAGTGTTTTATTTCCGTCGGAGAGGTGGAATTTGAGCATGCCTCTTGGGTACTTGGGAATGGGGCCTTCTTCGTCATCATCCACAATTCCGTTCTGGAGTTTCTTCAGCCTTTCTTCCCTTTCTAACCTGATTCGATTGAGATCAAAAGGGCTGTGGGCTATTTCAGTCAACGCAACGATCTCGACGAATACTGAACCCTGTAAAACGCTCGAGAATGCCGGATCGGCCACATTGAGTGGTAAACCCGTTCCTGGAAGCATAGAGCTGCTCAAATCCGATCTAAACAGCTGGTCTGCTACGGCTTTGAGCAGTTTCTCCGAATCCGTGCCTAATGTCTGTGCATGCTCTGTAATGAGCCAAGTATAACAATCCTGTAACCATTCCTAAAAGTATGTAGGAACGCGTCAAAGCCCGTGCATCACCACGAAGTTACAGACGCATACAGGATCAACGCGTGGTTTTGGAAACTCCTTTTCCACCCACTGAGCCACTGTGTGTAAAGGAATATCCATGGAATTTCTGTACTGTAGCCCGAGCAGGTTTGGCTGCAAACATATGGCATATGCGCTCCGTTTAACAAGATCTCGAGCGTCACGTGATCGTGAACAGAACACATGTCCGACGTTCCGTCGGAAGTTTCAAACTTACGCTTGGTCATGGGCCCTGTACTTAATTGTAGTTATAGTTTGTATTCCACTGGATAGCAGTGGAATACCAGAAGGGTAAAACAAATTGGATATCTCAAAACACGCTACACTTACACGAGAGCGTAAACGAATAGCTAGCTATCTTAAATTTCGTCAAATGATCTCGCTGCCTGCAGCCACAAAACCCAAGGCCCCCCATATGCCTGCTCAATGGTACTTGCTGATAGCCGCTAAGTACGTCCTCCCGGATTCACTGAAAAAAAGTCAGGATTTGCAGTCGAGTAGATCAAAGAATTGCAGAACCTAAGAGATCCGCCTTTCATCAATGGCCAGACGTTTCCTAGCCCAAGACCGTTACTATAGGCATATGCATACACGCGGCTATCCGATTCCAGATAGTCCACGATAGTATAAATGTAGTTGTTGATCTCCTGTTGATTTTTGCATGGTACAAAACCATTTTTATCTAGTGGATTAAATATTGAACACGGGCCGAAATATAAACATGTGGACAATACCGTTGACGCAGGCAAATTCCGTCACCCAGATAGGTTTCTTGTACTTGTTCCAATAATAATCCTTCAGTAATTCAGAAGAGAAATAACTCGATTGGATACAAAGCCTACAATATCCTTTTTGATGCCATCGAGACTGTTCTTGTTTATGTGGACGGCTGTGATGTCCCATTGGGTGGAAATCTTCGACTTGAACTTCGCAAGCCAATCCTCGTCAGCTTGTTCTAGTTGAAATAAATGAGTGAACCGTCAAATACTTTAGTGGAAAACGCACTGCACATGGATGGGCTAACCACAAGTGAACCTTTTCTTTTTAGAGGCGCAATCAAAGACTCCCATTCGGAAACACCGGCTGAAACAGACATGCCAGAAGAACCAGAGCCAGGAGGGCAGTCAGGCTCTTCATAAGCCAAAACATAACGGGGGACGTTGGTAATTTTCTTGAAGGCGGCAAGACGCGCAGCGTCAGTTGAATCGACCGTTCCTGCGCCCCAGAGCATAGGTACGCCGATAGGCCTACCAGGCTTCGAAGGATTTGGAGACCTTGCCGTAATCAATAATCAGTGCTGGTAGCTTCTCCGACTAAAAGAAAGGGATCTTACCAGTCATACCACCATCCAATATGACTCTTCATGAAAGGATAGGCATCACCACCCGCAATACCCGCTTTGATACCATTCGGAGTCAAAGACTGTTTTGAAATGATTGTGGGCAGCGTGATACTGGAGGGATTGGTCTCAAAAGGGGCGTGACTTGTATGCGGGCTGTCAGAGGGGAGCTCTGGAATACCAGAAGCAGTTGTACTAGGAGCAACAGAAAGACTCGTCGACGTCATGGCAGGCACGATTGTAGTAGAGGAAATAATGGTCGTCTGACTGGTACCAGTACCAGTTGAGCCATCGGAAAGAATGGAATGCGAAAAATGGGCAGCGCAGAGGCGGCGATGATTCGAGCGGTTTAGACGTAAACGTTGGGCTACCGTGATAACAGCATGAAAAACAAGAACAAGGATAGACAGTGAATGAAAGTTCATGACCGGGTTTATACTACCTGGCAATTTTTGCAACGACAGAGAAAGTAGTAGACAGAGAAGTCTGCGATAGGACAACTCCGCACACACACACACACATATATATACTGAAGAAATTCCAGAAGGGTCTCCAGGTCAACAGCTGCCCGTAGTCTTTCACAAATGGAAGCAGGCTCCCCAAAAATTAAACTCCAAGCTAGACAACGCGGATGCGTTTGTGCCTCGGAAGCATAAAGGAAGATACGCGGATTGCCGGGCTACAGAGCTTCAACTTCCGAGGACACTACTATACTCTATAGAGTTCATGAAGCGTAATTCGTTAGCTGAGCAATTGTTCGTAAAGCTGCCAGGGCAATCTGTGCTTACAGTACGATGGGCAAGAGCCTTGTCCCTGGCGGATATGGCCGTGGAGAGAAATACCAGCTGCTGCTCGCCATGAGTAACCCGAAAACTGGTAGCACATTTGAAGGCTATGAATGTTCTTCTTGCTTGATTGACAGGGTCAATTTGTGTGCTTCTTGTATATCATCCTGAGAGATGGAAGTTTCTTTGTGGGTCGGTGGAACGCCCAAATCAGCCAGGAGTTCGAATATAGCTACATCTCGTGTGCGGGTTTCTGAGGGTGGGCCTTGCGCACGCACAATGACGCTTTGGAGAATATGGGCAGGAGTCAACACGCTAGGTTCAACAGACTCGTTTGGCACTCTCTGCTCCCTCTTCTTCGCAGCTGGATGACCACGCGAGGACTTTTGCGCCTTCGCAAATTGTAAACCACCTTCGACAAGGACTCGCAGGAGAACTTTCACAGATATCGAGAGAAGAGCAAAAGGGGCAAGTCGAGTTTCAACCTGAGTATGGTTCCGCCCCAGCTGATCAAGTGGGTAAGGAGTAGGATCGTTGAGGGGATGTAACTGAAAGCTTGACAGCTTTAAAGATCGCACGATGTCATACGTTGCCATGATAAGCTTTGGATCTACCGAGGATATCAAAGCTGCACCTCGGTGACTCCTCCATTGTGACTCCCGAAATTTGCTGAGCTGCTGAGCCGAAGCCAAACTTGAATCATTTAAGGCGCCCCAAGCCTGACTTCGAACATTAAGCATAGGTAGCCTGTGGACATTAGGTGCAAGGCTGCATGCGGCCACCAAGGCCTTCCCTGTGCCTTCTTGGGATTTCGAATCCGCTTGCGTCCCCGTCAGTGTAAGTGAGGCATCAACAAGCTCGGTCTTCATACTAGACCAGGCTGTATGGGCTTGTAAAGACATGCCGCAAACGGGGCACCATAACTCAGACTGGTCATGCTTCGATATCTTCTCACTTTGCAGTATGGTGCTTTCTGGATCGGATGACCTAAGGAAATGACCTTCCTCCAGTAGCCAACGATACACATCCGCAACACTCAGAGGTGAAGGATTCTGGGCCGCGTGCTGGGGTTCGCCAATTTCTCGGACATATGCAGCCTGGATGGCACTGGCACGACTCCACTGACGGGCGTTCGTCATCTTAAGTAAAGAGTAGCGTTTTGAGGATCTCATACTTACTTCAATCGCCTTTTTTCGTCCCATGACATAACCTTCGAACTCAACAGCAGACACAAGCTTGTAGGGCACTCGGGGCTGAAACTGGCGGCCATGTCTAGACCCTATATTCACATGAAGTTAACTTGCACGCCATTATATTCAAAATACCCTGTGCAAACCTTTGAAAGTCATCGGAAACTTTCCTACAAGGTTTTTCAAGATTTGGCTATAGACTAGAGGCGGTGTGAGAAGCCATGTACCATTCTTAGGGCGAAGGGCTAGATACCTGGCAAAGTTCCTACGGCGTTGGGTAGATCTTCAGAATGGCGTGTTTCAGAAGTTTGCGACCACAAAACTTTGGCTCCAATGGGCGTATAGCCCTTCTGAACCGGGAGCAACACAGTCGCTTTGTCAAGTTCAATGTCGACTACTTGTTCGTCTCCTATCACGGCCGTCGCAGACTTCAAAAGATCTAGCTACACACCTATTAAATACTGATTTGCCGAGCTTCAGAGAAAACAAACCTCAACCCAATGTTCCAGAGTTACCGGCTGGTCACCCGTATCCCCATCAACAATGGAAGTACCACTGAACTGCAACTCAACCTTCGCAAGAAAGGGTTCATCAGTTGTACCAACGACCACGAAAGGAGGACTGGAGGTCGTTGACGGGAGAATTTTGGAAGTAGAAGCTGAAGAGACCGTAAGTCGTTTGAGGATTGTGGTTATGTGGTAGCTCTAGGAACAGGTGCTCAGGGTGTGATAAGTCTGCTTTAAAGGACGGTTGCTCACGTAGGACGGGGCATCAACAGAAATCATCCATTTATGCGTGTGTTTGTCGGGAAATTCACTGCGCTTCTCTATCGACAGTGAGGACATCAATGTACGCATCAATACTAGCGATGACAAACCAGGCGGTATCCAATGACTTCGATCTGTAATGATAACACGAGCCACAAAGTGAAAACGACTCCCCATCCCAAGGTCGCTCGGCTCCGCGACTGGCACCTGGGGATCGCCGTTAGAAGAAACAAAGGGCAAGTCCGTTGGCTGTTCGGTATCAGCAGCAGGAACTAACTCTTGGACTTGGGCGGGAACGTCTTCCTGCTGAAAGTCGTTACGAGGAGGGAAGTGCATCTTCCAGATACGACGTGAGCTTCCCCGACGTTGTGGATCTTGGGATGTGGTATCTTCAAACCCATCTATGTTTATATTGTCGTCTTGGCTGTTCCATACTTCGATGTTTCGTCGGATCGCCTGCTTTCCTAGAAAAGGGGCGAGCGCGGGCGTATCCTGATGAAGCCCAAGAGCTGAGACTAGGTGGGAGACTGTGGGACCTTGTTCGGGGCTTCTCGCTACCTGGTTCGCATCACGATCCGGAGCGGGTTCCTTGGGCTGTTGATGTACTCCAACAGCCATTTCAAATAAGCTTCTGAGACCCGGTAGTAGTCCATTAGGACCAGCGCCAACTTCGATACCCTCCTCCAGGTCAAGTTCCGGATCTGCCACAATGCATGCCCTTACGCATTCTTCGTGTGTGCCCCACTCCATACCATGAGACAGTCGCGCATGATTAAGGAGGCCTTGCAATGATGTAAATTTCTTGCGAAGGCAGCTTGGACATCGTATAAGATATGTTTGAACATGGTTGTCGTCGTATGGTGGTTGTAAATAACCAGATCTGATATAGAGGAAGCTTGCATTGGAATTGCGAACAGCTGTTTGCTTATTCGGAAGGGGACGAGGAACCCTGGTCGATTGATTGTGATTTGGCCTGCGAATGGGAAACACCTCGCGTTTGATATCGCCAACACACTCCGTCGTGTAATTAGTGCCTACTTTGAGTCTCTTTCTTGATGACATGCCTGTTAACCCGGACGTTAACGGCCACTGTAAATTTAATGGATTATTCCACTGCCGCAAATTCGGCCATAGAAACAGATATGATCATGTGACTTGTTATCAAAATGCCTTTTGAAACTCTGCGGCTTTCATGTTGCATCTTTGCTGAGTTTACTAACAAAGAATGATTGCACAGTGTCAAATATTTAATGCACATCCTTTACTTATACAGGAGGGTTACAACCAAAGGACGTGGAAGCTTCTGAATGAGCGAATGCAGCTTTAATTGATGTACCAGCGCCCCACATACCTGGACACGAGCGTTAAGCCAATGTGGTAGGAGCAACTAGCGAGCTAGTACAAACGAGAACTCACCAAGACATGCCATCGCAAGAGACCCAAGACCCATCAGCAGATTGAATAGTTTGAAGTACCATCTTCCCGAGAACAAGCCCTGGCGTCATGTTGAAGGACAAGATCTCAATCTAAAATTGTCCAACGCTTACCCTGCGCCATCGAGACCACTGATTCCAACTGTCAACACGTCCACTAGTTCCTTTTCCAGGAGAATACGGTTTGTCGGCGCTCATCGCATCCGTAAGGACGTCGTAACCTAGTCTCAAAAAAAGCGGGAATGAATAGCTAAATTGCATGATAGCGATTGCCGCAATAAGCCCAGTTATAGTTTGGATCTGAGGAATAGCAGAGCCGATGATGAACGCTACAAGGGAAATTTTAATGAAAGAAACGTCGAAGGAAAGTTAAAACACCCAACCAAGCGCCCAGTAGACAAGTACCATAGCTTCACGGTTTTAACTTCTTGGATTCCTGAAGAGCGAACGACCACTTACTCGCCCAGATATAATGGCCTTTATGAGACATAAGCGGAGGACCCTTAAACCAGTCTTCCACGATATTCACGTATGCCACCTCTGACGCCATGTGTAAACAAGGACACTATTCCAAAACGAGGAATAACTCAACTGAGCCCTATATTTCCGTAAAGCCGGACACCTTCCTTTGATAGTCTCAGTAACCTTCGTCTTACCCCCTTCCAGCTCCTCGAATCTCCTCAACTTCCACACTGTGACAGTAATTCTAGAGTTTGTCTTACTCTCATAAAGCGAAACCCTAGCATTTTCATCCCAAGTCAAGGTACCGTCAATCGACACATGCTTTTTCAGCCCAACAAGTACAGGTACTATTTCATGCAGAGTGAAAAATAAGCGCGGGAGCTGTCTAGTCGTATCGCTATCCTCTTTTTGAGTCTCGTGAGGTGAGATGGTTCGGACGCTTGCATCTGCCAAAAGTGTGTCCTTGGGAATGCAAACGGTATCGCTTTCGTGGATTTCGAAACCGGAGCTCAACTCGGATAGTCGGGCGACGCGTTCTTGCCCTGCGGATGTTCCTATAACAGGAAAGACCTCGGAAATTGGATGGTTGAGAGTTACGGAGTGTTCAGAGGTAAAATTAGGTTCAAAGCCAGGAGCAGGAGTCAGCTCCATCCTTGGACGGGGGACGGATGCTTTTTCACGCGGGTTGAGTACAGTACTGAGTACATCACCAAAATATAAAAGGAAAAACGAAAGCGATCGGTCTTGTCGGGCACGTGCCAAATGTGTGCGTCACTCTTTTCTTTACCGACTTCACATCTATGTAATGCTAGAGAACGCCAGAGCTTTTGGCAATGCCAATCCAACTATTTACAAAGTACGAAGCGTACGTATTTACCTCGTTCAGAGATGTTTTGAGCGATGATGACCCGTCAAGGAGGGATTCCATGAACTGATATGCAGTTTCTGGTGATGTAAGTTGATGAAGTTCTGAAGTGAAAAATGGCATATGAGAGTGCATTCTGTCGATGTAATGAGCCATATGAGATCTTTACCTGATGCAGTATAGATGGCAGCAAGAGACCCCCTTTGTGCGTACCAAGACAGCTGAAGAAGGTCAGCGCTCGCAAAGACAATATACAACTATGAAAATTGATTTACGTGTAACGAAGTGTCCCCAGTTGCATAGCAGGCCTCGTCAGCAATCTTGGCGGCATGTCGGAAGGCTGGCCGAAGATCCAACAAGAGTCCCGGTGTCGAAGACGCGAGCAGAGCAAAGGCCTTTCAAAATATTCATGTCAGCGAGCGGTTGTGCAAGGTCTCGAAAAGTAAAACCTCCGGCAGATACTTCAGTACAGCCTCATTGTACTCCAACCGCGAACGAAGAACTTGCTTTAATGTAGAGCCTGGTAGTGCAGATTGTATGTTATGAATGCCACCATCGAGCCAGGCGAGAATCAATGTCTTCCGAGCGAGATCGCCTTTACCAAACAGCGCAGAAACAGCAGTGTCCGATAATGGCTGAGCATGAGCCTCAGGAGCCGGTAAGTTCAGTACAGATCGCGCAAGTGCTTCGCGAGTAAAGCCATGTGTATTTATAAGAGGGAGAGCTAGCTTCAGTAGCCGCGCGCTGTGAGTGATCTCGCTAGTTGACTATGCAAAGAGGCAGAATGAAAAAAGAAGGGCTCACCTTGACATAAGAGAGAGGCGGTGACGTGAGAAAGTGGACCCTCGGAATCCGGATATATCGAACCTTGTATCACTGATCATGTTATCAGCTTACAATTGTACCTACTTGTAATTCTCTAACTGATTGCCAATTAGGCGCTGACCATGTCTGACTGGGGTATGATCGCAATGCTGGGTAGCTCTTGCGTGCTTTGACAAATTGCATACGAGTACAGAAAAATCAGACGACGACACGCAGGCCAAGGCCCCGCCTGTGTCGAAGTTAGCTCCAAAAAGCAAAAACAAATGGGAAGGAGAGGATGAAGACGAAGATGGCCCTGTAGTAAGTAGGTCTTACTATCAGAGAGCCGCCGCAGGCGTTCCTCACTATTCCAACAGAGCGATTGGGAAGCGTCCACCGAAGAAGAGGAAGAGAAACCCGCTCCCGTCACTACTGCAGCGCCGCCCAAAAAGAAAGGCACTCTGAAGGCGAAACTAGCGGAGAAAGAGGCAGAAAAAGCAGCTAAAAAAGCAGCTGGTGAAGATGATGATGAGGACTATGACTCTGATGTCGTCTTGGATCCTCGAGAGAAAGCTCGTCGAGATAAAGAGCGAGAGCTTCATGCAGATCTCAATAACGCTGCTGAACTATTTGGTGCCGCAGCTTTGGGAGGTATCCCTAAATTTTAAACCCAGTAATCACACCTTTTACCGTCTTTAACTGCAGGAACGTCGTCTAAGGAGCTGGATTCCCTAATTTCATTTCAGCCCAGGACTAAGGAGGACTTCCAAACCTTGTCATCTCGAGTTATTGAATATGTAATCAAGCGACATCAGAACAAGCCCCTTTATGCCGCTTTTGTAGAGCATCACGTACGAGAGCTAGCGATGCCGTTGAAGGATGTTGAGGTTCGAAAAGCCGCGAGCGGCTTGACAACCCTTGCAAACGAGAAGCAAAAGGAACAGAGGGAGAAGACGAGCGGGAAGAAAAAGTCAAAGGGTGGGTCAAAGCCAGCCTTGGGCCCCGCTAAGGCGTCGACGAAGTAAGTCCCGCTGACTTCAGATCTGATACAATGTCTTTACATTTACAACAGGCTTGATACTGAGCTTTATGACGAAGCACTTGATGATTTTGGATCGCAAGCCGATGATTTCATGTAGTCATCGGGATCGATGTTTTCGTCGAGCTTGCTGGCTTAGAGTACTTACATACATACTCTGGCATAATCTCCTGGCTGATAAACCACCGTGCGGTGTGTAGATCCCGCCAGCTAAATAAAGTTACTTTGTGATTTTAGCCATACCCGGGTGAAAGTAACTATATTGTATGTATGTCGTCACTGTGAATCTGCCGAATTGCGTCCGAGAGCGTGGAAAGCACCTGGAAAGCTCGATCAGAAATACATACAATAAATTAGGGCCAGGGCCCAGGGATCATCCCGCGGCAATCACAATTCAGATATGGCATCAGTGCATGTCTCCATCGGTACTACTACTCAGCCGGACGCAATATGGACATCGAAGATATCGGTACGGGTGTATGTCAGAGCATCGGCTTCCAGAGATTTTGTAATAGATGAAATCCAATATGTGGCATTGAAATCAATGTATGAGCACGTGGGCCGAAGATGCTCCGCCTCGCGCTATCTGTTCTGCCTAGGCAAGTGCCTTGCGCCACAGATAGTTCAATCACATCTGGAAGTGCTTTTCAAGTTATGTACAGCCATCTCGTCGAAACACTTCCATGACTGGAAAGTTGATTTGCGCACCTCGATCGTGAACAAATGACTTACGTATCATTCGGTATTGTTGCAATTATGGCCAGATCATTCCATTGTTCGTTCACCCATCTGCGAGACATTTTTGATCATCTGGAAACCATGGACACGCAATCAATGCCTTATCGGGAGCTTTTTTTTTTTGATTTTCGATCACGAAGACTGCGCCTATCACTGCATGACCAGCGCGTGGGCAGTCGGAGATTGGAATGGAAGCCAAGGTTCGTGCCACTCAAGACCAAGTTTCTTTAAAAACCACGGCCAGGGCTTTGACTGAACAACGCCTCCTTTCTCTCCCAAACGTACTTCCTCAGTGTCTCTCGCGCTACCCGCCACATCTCTCCCCGCCTGAGAGTCGTCGGCATGAACCAAATGTTGAGCTGCTAATCTGCCCGCATTGGGTTGATGCGTGTGTCTTCTTCTAAAAAGACCCCACAGCACTCTTATTTGAGTTCAGTATGATGCCTCTTTGACCCAAAATTTCTGACAACCACTTCCTGCATCGATCTCGACGGTACACAAGGCCTCGTCAGCCGCGCCACTCGAGATTCCTTCACAACCCTCACTTTCACTTCCTCCCCGTCTCTCGCCTTGCCAACTCTCCCCGGACTTCTGCTGGAGAGCCGTCGACATGGGATCAAACCATGAAGTGCCATCCAGTAGTGTAGATGCACATTTCCACTCCAAAGATCTCACGACCATCTCTCGGCACCGTGGCTTGAACCCCTGGCTGATGCTTCTCCAGTACAAGACCGCTCCCAGCAGCTCGTCCCTCGAAAACGATTATTCCACACGATCGCTCGGCTTCGGTATCACAAAGTCTCTCGATCGCCTACGTCACCCGTACTCTCCAGCCCCCACCACTTTCAGCTTCCTTGAGCACAACCCCTCCTCTTCTGGCCTTACTCTTGAAATCAGCAGGTATTTCTCTCCAATCGTAGTTTATACTCGTAGTTTATTTTAACGTGTTGCTCGGGGCGAATGTATCCCAGGAAAGGGGTGGTATAGAACCCACTCCTCGTGCTCCCTCGTCGTGGGTCCTGGGCCTAAGACGCATGTGGTCGGCATCAGCAGAACATCTCCCTGCTTGTGCTGATGGCATGGTCGAACTAAATGCACGTCAAATCTTACGCGCCTCGTTTCTTTGTTCTCTTTTCATTGCTCGATGACCAGTAGCCACTCATCGGCATTAAATTCAATGATGCTAGAATTAACAAAATACTGTACGGTTCATTTTAAGAGCATACATAAACAACATTTCGTCTGTAATTTGATCTGTATCGTTACTGCCACGGATGCGTACTGTAATATCTATGTCAAAAACAGTAAACACTGACAGTCTGAGTCTAAGTGAATATGGGTTATGGCACGTGCGCGGCACCTGGTATGACTCCGATTGGAAGGTTTAGCCGGTCTCCGAGCCGTACTGGCTAGTAATCCTCCCTCTTGCTGTATTTCTCCATAACTTATTTCTCTGCCTGTATATACTACCTTAAGCCTGCCTTCGTACTACTCGCGAGCGCAGCATCTTCGGACAGTGCGATCCTAGGGAGGTTCTCGAAGCTTCCCGAAAATCGCTCAGTCAGACCAACAACTCTGTATGACCTTGCTCCATGATTACTTTCACCTACGAGATTATCAAGCATTCCAACGCTTGCTTTATGGCACTTCTGATCATGGTCAAACCAGCAACGGTGGAAAATCGTGGTCTAAGTCTAGCCCGTTAGCAGCTGAGCCTACCACTTGTGACATCAACACCCGCGATGGGTTCGGGAGAACGGTCCTTCATCTCGCTTGTGCATCATTGGATACTCTAGGATTCTTCAAGCTTCTTTTGCGGCATCCAGCTATCAATGTCAACGTAACAGATAACGAGAGCGGTTGGACGCCTCTGCATAGAGCTCTTTACAACACAAATTTGCATGCGGCGTATGTCCAGACTGTGCATTATAGAACACTTCATTGACGATTACTCTACCCAGCATCGTTCTGCTCCAGCGTTCGGATACAGACCGGTATATACAGGATTTTGAGGGATATACTGCATTCGACCTATACAACTCAACATTGAACAAGACCAAGCCAGAGAGAGGCGGATTCTCCGCAGAATTGTACATGTGGGGGGCCAATAGGTAATGCTATTTTGTTTATGTTCTTGCCATGCACATAGTACCAACACCATTCCTGAGGAATGCTACTCTCGGCTTTCCCGATGGAAACGATCGAGCCCACCCTGACCAGATTCTTCTTCCAAACCAGGACAACTGGACGGAAAGAGGCGGGCCAAAACTCATATCGCAGTTTCTACCTGTACACATTCGGCAGCTCCAAATGTCTAAGCTTCATACTGGTTAGTTCATGGATACATATTGCGGGTGTGTCCTGACGTCGTAAAAACGTATAAGCGGTCGTAACATCCGAGAGTAGCGGAAATTTACGACTCTGTGGGTTTGGTAATGGCGGACGGTAAGGATTTGTCCGCTTGACATGACTGCTCCTGACCGTCATTATATAGTCTTGGTCCCGGTCAACATACCCAATATAGCTTGAAACCTTTGCAGAATTTTCAGCACACCGTTATCTCTGTTGCTCTCGGACAAGATCACACATTAGCGCTGACAAAGAGTGGCGAGGTCCTCAGCTGGGGATTGAACAGGTTCTCGCAGCTGGGCTACGTGCTGGAAGGCTTGGCTTCCGGCGAAAATTTTGCTCGAACTGAAGAGCCCATTCAGCCTACCCCAAGGAAAGTTCAAGGAGCTCTGAAAAAAGAAACTGTTCAGGGTGTTGCAGCCTCCAAGGGAGCTTCCGCATGTTGGACGGATATGGATGTCTATACATGGGGCACGCACTATGGGCAGCTTGGTTCGCTCTCACTTTGATTATCTATTTCTGCTGACGCGTCAATTAATGTGAGCCTCTCTTTTAGGTTATGATAGAGCCGGTCAGACAGTTCAAATATTACCGCGCAAGGCCACGAAAGTTCCGCAGCCAGTTGTCGCGATCTCAATCAGTGTATGTATCATGTCGCTTGTGTCCGAAATTTTTTTCATATATGTTGCAGGACTCCGCCATGGCATGTCTACTCGTCTCTCGTGACTTGGTCTGCATTTGGAATGACAGGGCGGTTAAGATAATGTAAAGCGATTAGTATTCGTACGACCGATTTCATTCACGCATAGCGCTAGATTCCCTGCTCATGGATTTCCCTCTGAGATGCAACCATATCGACCCCCTCAGGCCGTGCGGGATGCAAAAATATCCAAAATCACGAGCTGTGACAATGTGTTTGCCGCCCTATCTTTAAGCGGAGAACTTTTTACGCTTTCCATCCCAAACTCTTCCGATGCAGGAGTTGTACTAGCGAAGGACAAGGCTGAGCTCAAACCTCAGCGTGTGTGGGCTTTGAGAAAAAAGTCCAGCTCTGTCAAGGTACGTGCCTGTTCTATTAGGGAAAGGACGGCCCACTTGACCTTTTCTGGGAGCAGGATGTTGCCCTTGGTTCTGATGGTTCCATCGTCGTCTGCACCGAGTCTGGCCATGTCTTTGTTCGCTCTCATAGCCTCAAGGGCAGACAGGCTTCGGGAAAGCCTTCCAAATTCCAGCGCTTACCAGCTTTTCAGCGGGTCACTCAAGTCTGCTCTAACAGCGCTGGTGCATTTGGCGCTCTTCGGGTGGAATATCAGATGCAACCGATCGAAATCTGTGGTAATACCTTCTCACAGGACATCGCCAAGATCCAACCTTTCCTGCATGTTTGGTGGACGCAAGAAACGCTCCATGAAGAACCCAAGCATAAGTCTCAGTATTCCCCTACTTTTGATGACGACGGGTCAGACAATCGTCTGGTCCGAATGGACATAGACAGGCTCCAGCACATCTTGAATATTTTGGCGTTACAGTCCAATGCCATCAAAGACTTAGGCGGTTCAGCTAGACAAGGCGGAGCATATCCAGTGTTCAAGTTTGGCGCGGATGTCATGATCGAAGTAGTTCCGGGTTATGTCTTTCTTGCCCACCGCGTTATTCTCGGGGCCCGTTCACGTGTTTTCAATGCAATACTCAGTGGATCCACTCACCAAAAGAAGGTATCATCAATAACCATGCGGCGTCTTGAACAAAACCTCCTTGTGCACAATCTCCCTGGAAAGGGGCGACATGTTCTTGAGGTGTCAGGGTGCAAACCGCTATCTTTCCTGATCCTTCTCACTTTTCTATATACGGACGATGTCTTGGCTCCATGGGACCATCGTGTTGCCACTGCCCTTGGACAACTGCCTGAAGGGCTTGAGGTTAATCTTACCGAAGTTAGGATGGATCTTCAGGCACTGGCTAAGCTTCTTGAGCTGTCCGATCTATCTGTTGCTCTAGAATCCCTGGTGAAACCCTCGCCTACTCCGACTCTCGAAGACGACATGCGGAGTCTACTTCATTCGCGAACTCTCGATGGCTTTGGTCCGATACCAGCCCTTATACCAGATGTCATCCTCCAACTATGCGATCAAGACATCCATTGTCACTCAGCAATACTTCGAGCCCGTTCTGAATTTTTTGCCGACTTTCTTGACGAAGAAGAATGGACGAAAAAACGCTGGAATGCGAATGGTGTTTTGATTGTTGATATGAAGCATCTCGAATGGCGAGTGATGGACTATGTGTTGAGATTTATGTGCTATGGAGCAGAGGACGAGATGTTTGTTTCACTGGATCGTGTGAATAACGCCGATGATGTCCTTGATTTCATGTTCGACGTCATGGCCGCTGCTGTGAGCTAATTCCCTTCGCTCCCTGGTCTCACTAACAGAGCTCCGTAGAACGAGATTCTCCTCGATCGTCTTGTTCTGCTATGCTCTAAAGTGATTCTTCAATATGTCAATATCCACAATGCCCTTTCTATTCTTTCCGAAGCGACGTTTCTACATGCACAACAACTCACAAACCGTGTCCAAAGTTTCATCACAGTCAATATGGAAGTCTTCCTTGAAACCGGCATGCTGGATGATATCCCTACAGCTCTTTTAACGCAGCTGGCCGAATTTATCAAGACCAAACAGGTCGAAAAAAACCCTGTTTCCCGATCAAATCGTCTTGTCGACGAGGCACTCACAAAGCATGTAGACTGGTTGGCATTGCAGGATATTCCAACGCCCATAGTCCGAGTAAATCCGTCAACTATACGTAAAGATTCTCCAAACTTTAAGATAACGCCTATCGGCTTGGGCAAATCTCCCCAGCAAAGTTCTTCTATGCAGTCAGACCGTACCATACGTCGACCACTTTCGAATGATGACCTGTTCATCGTGGACGACCATGAACTACCACCCTTGTTTTCTGCAGATCGTTCGCAAGTATCCGTTGCGAAACGTACCTCTGCCACTTCTCTGGCTGGACACTCCGAACCAACACCTGTATGGAAAGCTTCGTCTGCGCCTCGGTACGTAGGCGTCAATGACTCCAAGCGCCCGCAATAAACTCCATAAGATTACTAATCTTGTTTACAGTGTTGACATGAAAGCTGTCATGGCTGAGGCAGCAAGTGCTGCCGTGCCCAGTCGAAGGCCGCCAGATAAGCTGCAACAGCCAATCAGCAGCACGTCATCGACGAAGACGGGATCGGTCTCACGATCCATACCTATCGGACGGAAGGTTCCCATAGAACAGACCGAGATTCGATCTTCGCCGCCAGTTACCCCGTTCAAGGAGTCCGCTGTGTACAGTTCAAGCACATGGAACCTATCTGTCACACGTCGGCCATCGGGACCGACGCCCTCCGGACCTGGGATAGGACCTGTTATCACACCGGCGAGGCAGGCTTCAAGCAGCTCCACCACCCTACGTCGCACTTCGTAAGTACAACCTTGTCAAATCTCATTAATTTGAAACATCTCGATTACAGGGGTAAAGCATGGACCCAGCCACCTGCGAAGACCCCCACAGGATTAGAACAGTCAGCAAAGAGCATGTCCTTTGCTGCGATCCAGCAATCACAATCTGAAGGCATTAGTTCTTCTACAAAGGATAAGCGCTCGCTGCGTGAAATTCAGGAAGAGGAGCAGGCCTTGCAGGCTGAGGCAGATTTTTTGGTCTGGTGGACAGCTGAAGAGGAGCGTGTCAAGAGGGAGATGCAGATTGCACAGGCACAGGATGAGAGTATTGATCAGCCTGGGCAGAAGCGTCGAATTGCGCCCAGACGGCGACGAGGGAATGAAAAGGTGGACCAGAGACAGCCACAGGGACAGGGACAGGGACAGGGACAAGCAAAGAGCCATCGTCGGTCGCAAACTGAAAACTCAGAAAGTCAAACGATGAGGCAACGAAGTGAAAATCTGAAGCCTAGACATAAGGCACGCAAGCCTTCACCAGGAACCAATGCGGCCCCTGCTGCGGCTTGAGCTGTAGTGTCTTTCTCGTTTTGCGAGGACATCTGTCATCGTATCCATCAGCCTGGATTACTGTATGCACTATCTTGTGTACATAACTCGTCAATTAAGTGTTCCGTTTGGTTGACATTCATTAGATGTAGTACAGAATAATACTAATACAGGGTAGAAAACAGGTATCATCAAAATTAAGCGTATATCATCATCCCAGTACTTTCCGTAAGCCCTCTTTCTGTGCTGATGTTAGTCTCGTGGGGAAGACAACATCCCACTTCACAATCAAATCGCCCTTCCTCCTTACGACTCCGTCTTTTCGAGTAGGCATTCCTTCACCTGAAATCGTTGTCTCCTGCCCTGGTTTCACTATACCCTGAGGTACGGGCACCTGTAGCTTTTTTCCATCGAGCATTTCTACTGTCTTGTGCAGGCGCCCACCATCCGCTGGTCCTGCCAATGCTTCAAGAAGAGGCAGTGAGACGCGAGCAGTCAGGTCATTTCCTTCGCGAGTGAAAACCGAGTGAGGCTTCTCTTCTACAACGAAAACGAGATCTTGTGCTTTCCCTGTCGGCTGCTCGTTCCCTGCACCTGAAAAGCGGACCTTCGTACCACTCTTCCAGCCGGGATAAACTTCGATTTCGAGCACCTTGTCCTCGGTCGTTCCGTCTAATAGCCGCCGACCGACTTTGAGGCGTTTTGTTGTACCGCTGTAGAGGTCTTCTAGTGAAACCTTTAGCGGCCGTGTAATTTCCGAAGGTGCAGATTGTGATTGTGATTGTGATTGTGTCCTGCGTGGAGAAGGACGGGATCCGGGCATAGCACCAGGCATGCCACCAAAACTGAAACCTCCCATGTCATCGTCGTCGTCCATATCGAAGGTGCCTTTGCGTCGGCCACCACCCATGCCGCCCATACCGCCCATACCACCCATGCCACCCATGCCACCCATGCCACCCAGACCTCCAAACCCACCGAATCCGCCTAGGCCACCACCGAATATTTGCCTGAAAAGATAGTTAGCACGATCCAAGCCGAGTATGATAAGCGAGATATGACGCACTCAAATATTTTCTGGGGATCTGTGGGTGAGAATCCTTTACCACCTCCTCCAAAGCCTCCAGGCTCTGAGGTAAATGTGAATGTCGAGCCGCCGCCAGGGAAGCCGCCATTGAAACCAGAGAAGCCTTGACCTGGTGGAGGACCACGACCTTTGAGACCTTCTTCGCCGAACTGGTCATATACAGCTCGCTTATTGCTATCGGAAAGGACTTCAAAAGCCTCTGAGACTTCCTTAAATTTTGCGTTGGCTTCAGCTGAGCCTTTGTTACGGTCTGGATGCCATTTCAAGGCCTAATTTGTGTCAGTAACAGTACTTTTGATATACGACGATGCATACCATTTTCTTGTAAGCCTTTTTAATATCATCCTCTGTAGCAGACTTGTCTATGCCTAGGACTTTGTAGTAGTTGGCGCCCATTATAATGGATGTGAGTGACTTTGCAATCTGAAAGGATACATTCCCTTTTATCAGTCATGACGTCATCTAGACTCTTCTAGAATCGTCCCGGTTCTACTCGATACAACCTTCCCACGGTCAGCAATGGAGACAACGACGACGACGAGCACTGCAGCGCCGACTCCCCGCTCTCGCTCTCTCTCCGTCGATAAAGATGGTCAACGTCGTTCTTCATCAATCCTACACCGCTCATTAAATGCTGTATCCGACATCTTTTCCCCTTTTTCCGTTGCAGCCGTCGCTTCCCTCCCAAAACTCAAAAGGCCAGTCCGTTACCAACGTGCAGACGCCATTCCAGATGCTCCTAGCGATGATGACGGTCAAATGCCGACCGTCCGTGATTATCATGCAATAAATACTGTACCTCCTCAAGTTCGCGTACCCAAGAAGATCAAAACCCCGATCAAGGTTGAAGGCAAAGTTTGGTTTGCAAATGAAAGAAGTATTACGCTTTCTTCCGGTTTATCATAGACATTTATCTCTCTTGTAGCTTGGATTGCTTGGCTGAACATATCTGTTCTCCTCGGCGCACTAGCTCTCGCCCTCTATAACGCGTCCAAAGACGAAGTCGCGACCAATTTTGCCTATTTCTATGCATTTGTTAGCGTCTGCATACTTGTGTGTTCTCTTTATTGCGTAATCTACTTTGACCTCATTATGCACAGATCTATGCTTTTGCCATATACCAATACCGCATTTCTATGATCCGCCGCCGTGATCCTGGTCACTTTGGTACTGCATCTCATCTATTACTTCAGCTCAGGTCACAACTTTTTCTGCACAGATTCCATCTTAGCACCTGTAATACTCGGAATTGTTCTTTTTACGGCGGTGCTCCTTAACTTCATTATTCGAGGTTCGTACACCAGTTCGCTTAAACCTGATCACTAATTTCTTTCCTTCTCTTCCCTCCTAGTCCGCGAACTGTAAGCTTTGTGATAATCCTTTCCATCAACATATAATTGACTATCCCGGTTAGTGACAGAAAGAAAATTCCCATTCCAGGGGCTGGTCTCTTTACTTTCTTCCGTAATTTACACGACTAAAGCTGAGCAGCCCTGCTGATGTTTTCTGGTACGCCACATTTGATACCATGTACAATATGTAAGCAAGAAATACAACAAACCGTCCGGATGGTTTGTTTGAAACCATCTATCACTTGCATGCTGTTCATCTAGGTAGCTCCTCAATATCTCGCTTCTAAGCACATATTATCGCCGGCCCCCAATGGAATGCCCTTTGTGGTTTTAATATCTGCTGCCATGTAAGCGAGAGATGACAGAAATTGTACGAACCACTTCAATTAACCTTGAATGTATCATTCTTGGGACAGCTACTTCATCAGAATATTTTGATTTCATTTGTTCAACACCTTTCCCTCTTTGCACCTTTCCATGCCGGCGCCTACTTCCCTCCGGCTGCCGAATCAAAGCGGCAATAACTATGGCGACGTGACCGATATAATTCATTGACATGTCCAGATGGTCAGCAGGCTTCTGAGCGAGTCTAGACAAGCCTTGGCCAATGTCGTTCAGCCTAGAACTTAGAATCTCAGCGCACTGCAGTCCGGGCCGGTTATTCATCATTCAACTTCACTTTGTATAATGTCAACACAGCTTTGCATGGCTTTGTTGAGTCTCCACCGACTACGCAGATTAATTGCGAGATGTATCATTGATTGGCGAATTTTACGGCTGCTGCACCCAATTGACGCTTGAACTGAATTATAGCGCTCACAGCTACTTGGTTTTACCAGCGTATCATTCAAGAAGCTTCAAGTCTCGCGGTGTAACTTTGATTCCAGGGACTTTGTTTGCCGTCGTATCACAGAGTACACTGCACGTTCTTCCTTGCTGCTTACGACGACCGTATTTCCAGCTTCTGACCACTTGGGCGTCAGCGCTTCAGCAGTGGGCGGAAGAGATTTCTTGGCGTGCGCCACTTTGCGACTTCTGTATGCCGCGTTCCAGGAGACGATTACAGTCGATATACTATGTCCACTGACATAGGAGGGCAAATCAACGATGCTGAAACTCAGACACAGATCTCCCACACTCTTAGACTGCACTTGTTGTAAGTCGTGTCATTTTTGATTAAGGTAGCGATTCAGATTCCATCGTTGCTTACGAACCTGATTCTCTGTCGTTCACAGGACACGGATTAATCACATCGCTACTTTGCTTCTCGGACGGAGCAAGCAGGTCCGGCATGACAAAAATGCGCTGAGACTACTTGTGGAAGTACTATATGGCAGATGACAATCATGGCCCCGGAATTCTGCCGAATACCGCGTAAAACTCAAACACTACATCGAATCGCAAAAAGACACACGCAGTCACAAATGACAGGCAAAATTTGGAGAGCTCAAACCATGTGTTCCCATATTTAATCTTTGGCTCGAGCCCCGGAAACCACGCATTTGCTTCACCTCCGAAAATGAACCAGTACTCTATTGACACGAGAAAAGGCGCTTTAGCTCCTGGAAAGCTCAGATTGAACTGGCTTTCTAGGTTTAGATTTGAGTTTCCCGTTCTCTAGTGCGCACTTTTGGTGTCCAGGAGAAACTTCAAGGTTAGGTCACTAATTAACTCGCGAGATCAGAAGCCGGCACTGATTGTTGTCCGATACTATAGATGGGCATTCTGTCGCGATCAGGCCTTGACTGCCTTGCCGGCGTGCAAGTTAAATTTTACGTGCCAGTGTCCACGACACGCCCAATTTCCTGTCATTTTTCCGTCCATGTCGCAAATTTTGGAAGTTTGGCCATATTCAAGGACACCTTTATCTTAAAAACCCAACCTAAGGAAAAAATTCGAATCCTCGAGGCAGCCCTCAGTCATCCACGAGTGGGTGTTGTTTTCCTTCAGCGCCACGATTTCATTTACAACGCAAACTTTTATCGAGGAAAACCTTCGAATACTGATTGCGATCAAAGCGCGCCCCTAGTGATGCACTGTTAGGTCCTTTGGATCTTGACGACAGCTCTGGGGAGTACGGAAGCTATCGGCCATCCCCAAGGGACTAACATGGAATGACGTATTCCATTTATACCACCTTCGACTGTTTGCAGGGGGCAAGATCCCCGAGCTCCTGTGGATAAAAGAGATCGGACCCATGCGTAAACGCTCCGGCGCCTATACCTCAGGTATATGAGTAGCTGATGATACCTTAAAGAACGTAACGCCAGACGTGATCTCTAACCATGATCCGTCTAGTCCGTTGCGTATCTATCTTCCTGCGCCTTTTTGGCATGAATACACACGGCATGAGAGGTCGGGAGTAGATGAACAGCTTGCCTTTCTCACAGTCCGCACTTCGTGTACGTCAACTTTCAAATTGACGATCAACGTGTACAAACACTGTTTTACTTCCTGGGATATCATTTGTTTTTTAGAAGTCGCATGAATGATCTAGTTCCAGGAAAGTGTTATAATACAGTTCTGGACCTCATTTGACCTGTTGAATAGGGTGGCGTGTCGCTATTCACACGAAGCAACGTTTGATTGTTTGATCGCTTGATTGACCTGTTCCTTATAATGACTTTCTGATCCAGCAATCGGGCTAAGATCGGGCTGAACGAAGTATCAGGTTGCCAGATGCCCTTGACCGCTGTCATGGAACGAGCGCAGAAAATAGGGTATCTAGTCTCAAGATATCGAGCCCGATAGTCTATAGTGTGCCTGACTCTATCTTATCTCCTGCTCAACTTAGAAATCAACAAATCACGCCGACAACCAAGTGGTTTGCGAAGGCATGCATCTATGTCAAACTTTCGATGTGGTCAAAGGAGCTGCCTCTCCCAAGTATATATCAGGTCTAGTTTATTATTCAGTAAGTCCGTTCTATATCACTACATCACATCTCCGCTGCAAAATTGTACTGGTGGGGCGCATTTTCCCGAATGTATTCTTGTCATGGCCTCATTTCAGGCTGTTTGGCCTCATCGGAGATCGAGGGAGTCTTCCAATTGATACGGTCGAGGTATTACCTATCAAGGCACGTAACGTTCAGAAGCGACATTTGTCAGGACATGCGCCTTGACATGCGTGCAGGTGCAGCAGGTGGCACTGAGAAGAACTTGCCCCGTTCGGTTGTTACACTCGCCGACTATCCATTCAAAACATCTTCGGGGAAAGTGGACTTAACTATGCGCTCCCATCCCTAGAGGTGCGTGCCATTGTACGTGTTTCAGCCTTGGACTCTTGCTGGTATGCATCATCAGCGCAAGATCCTGGTTCCTATGCGTCTTTTCGGCACTGTCAGAGGCTTTCACTAAGGCCGCCTCTCCGACAGAACCGGATTATGTACGTCGTGTACTGATGTAGACGGTAATATCCAGGTCATTTCGTCACAACCTCAATGTAAGATTGAGCATACCGCTGTTACTTCAATGAATTCGGGATTGAGCATTACATGACCTATTGCATATTGTAGACTATCGGTCCGATATTATACACATTAATGGGGATTCTTTCAGAGCCCCACATTTTTGTTTATCTCTATAGCGATGCCTGCCGGTCTACTCGGTTATCGGAGGCAACGAATACCAAATTAACGATTCTGCGGCTGTCGAAATGAAGGGAGGGAGAAAGTGAATCGATTCTGCCAAAGTTTTAATATCCAATTTTACTGATAGTCAATATCACTTACTTGACGGTTACAGTTTTATGTCGTTCATATTCAATTGGCCTTTGTGAACCTGGTAGTGTCTTTTGAATACCGCGGATAATATAGACACCGCCGAACGATCCTCCCTGAAGAGCATGGTCATTGTCTACCCAGGGTCATCCAACATGAGGGAAACATACCCTGTTTGTGGTAGGATTAGAAGGTGCCTCCACTGCTTGCTGCCAATGAACGGATAAACCGCTTGGTGAACTGTTGCGCATAGCAAGGACTAGTTGGTCGATACCCTCTCGACTGAGAGGTGCGCCATTTACGCTTGCGCTTACACTGTCTGAAAAGGTTCTCGATATTGCACGCAGTGATTGTTCATTTGTGGGGGCTTCAAAGATATCTCGTATGTGTCGAACCGACCATTCAGACAAGGAGCATAGAGGTATTGCTGAAGTTTGGGCTTCCATTATTATGGGTAGGGAAGACTAAGTAGAGGGAAATGGAGCGAACGTGCCTCGTCTTATTGGTCCTTTTTATGCCACATATCCCTGATCCCAGCTGCCCAAAGGCAACCTAACTATACGCCTTGAAACTCCAAGTTGATCCCCCAATGAGAAAAAAAAGCGGCCAGGAGGCGTGTGACGCGTCGCAAAAGGAAGCAGGACACTTAAGCGGGGAATGGGCCTTGCAATTTGCCGATCACCTGGTTCAGATCTACTAATGAATCTTGCGTATCAAGTTCGTGTTTGCCAAAGATATTTCTGGTAAGGGTCAGGGATCATCGACGATCAAAAACCGTGGGATGCAATCCTCAAGATTTCTAAGTGGCATCGAAGGTGACTCGATGAATTGACACTTCTCAAAGGAGAAGACCTCAAAAACCAGGGCATAGGGCAGTGCGCTTGGCATGATGATGAGAAACAGTGGCAGGATGAATTTATTCCCCAGTGATCCGTATTCGCCAATCCTCAGTGTACCTGGTAAGTCGCGATTAAGTTGGCCTCGATCAGCCTAGAATAGCTCCGAGCACCCAGCTAAACGATAGCAGGTTCCAGTGTATGCCAACGCGAGCTGATGCATATAGCGAGCGGTAAAAGTTCCAAGTAGAAGGACCTCGAAATTTTACAGAAAATGAATTGTGACAGCCATCACGCCATTTTAACTCCGCGCATGGTCTCATACATAATCAGTCGCCACGAAAGATGTTTTCAAGGCGAATTGACCGTTGGCTTATAAACCGTCAGTGACGTAGAGCCGAAATCTTCCGGATGGCAAGCTGTAGCATTCCGTCATCTTGGCGAACTGATAGGATACTTAGGCATACTCGGTAGACCCACTGACGTCAGTCAAAGCAATCCACACAGAATACCAGGGCGCCGAAAAGTTCTTCCGCAGTCGCGCAATTGACGGCCTGGATAAGGTTCGATTCTGGAGAGTTTATCTTGCCGAGATGTAGGCGAGATAAGTTGTTGTTCGCGGGGCGCGTTACGTGGTTAGAATCACCGTTGAGGGCAACCAAAGACCTTAAAACGCGGAGCGAAGCTGAGAGAATCGCCAACAAATGGCTTTGCTATACTTGCCGTACGTCGTAAGATGGAAAGTCTGAACCACACCTAGAGCGAGATGCACGCGTGCCAGAGTAACACAAGTGATTCCTCTATTTTTTAGAAAAGATTTTTATAGCTCTAGAGCGCTCGATGCCATATTTCGGACGACGAGAGATATTATCTATGTTCGAAGGCTTAAGTTACCGGATTTCTTATCAATGAGTCTATCCTGACTATACGCAAACGTACGAGTGTAAATTCTCCTTTGCCCGGGGAGGGGAATGAACTGAGCATTCAGCAATAATAAATCCGGCACTAAATGGGGTTCAGCTTTCAAGAAAGCAAGGTAGGTCCCAGCCAGTCCCACTCCGGAGTATCGGATCGGGAGCAGTCATAGCACAAGTCGTCAGTTGTTCCGCGGTAACTGGACCTAGAGGATTTTGGCGGGCGCTATGTGCAGTGAATTGAGAACGAACAAAGCTCAAGCGCGTAGCAACAGCTGTGGTCTGTCTGATGCAATGATGAGCTGAGATGAGAGACGCGTGTGTCACTTGACGCTTGGACTTTGTAACACGGCCACGTGCCAACGACTGCAGAGTCGAAACTTGAATAATTGACAGTGTCGACATTCATATACAATGAGGTGTGTAATTCTCTTTCTTTACAGTTAATATCATGCAGACGTTATCTATCCTCTTACAAGTACCCTATTTGGATCATCAAGCGGTCTGTCTCCCTTTGCGGGCAAGCCTGCTGCCGCGAATTCTACCTTTGGTGCCTCCCAACCAGCACAGCAAACTACTGGTGGTCTTTTTGGGCAGCCTCAGCAACTAAATGCAGGCAATTTTGGGCAATCCACTCAGCAGCAGCCTACAGGGGGTCTTTTTGGACAATCGTCTCAGCAGCAGCCTCAGCAACCCACTGGGGGTCTCTTTGGACAATCGACACAGCAACAACCTCAACAGTCTACCGGAGGTCTTTTTGGACAGTCAACCCAGCAACAACCTCAGCAATCTACTGGGGGCCTCTTCGGTCAATCGACTCAGCAACAACCACAGCCGTCGACTGGCAATCTTTTCGGACAATCCACCCAACAACCAGGTGGTTCACTATTCGGCCAACAGCAAGGCCAGCAGCAACAACAACCCGCAGGTAGCCTGTTCGGTCAACCAACCACACAACAGACAGGGGGATTATTTGGTCAACCTGCACAACCAGCTGGTGGTAGCTTGTTTGGCCAGTCAACCATAACTCAACCATCCGGCGGACTATTTGGTCAATCTACTCAACAACCACAACAAGGGACGTCACTTTTTGGTTCTACCAATACTCAACAGCCCCTGCAGCAACTGACTGGTCTCGGCCTATTTGGAAATACGCTCCAGTCTCAACCAGCGCCTCCTGCTGGTGGATTTGGTGGCAGTCTCTTTGGTAACAACCAGCAACAACAACAAAGGCAGGCCATTCAATATCGCAACGTTTCCTACTTACCGGTTTAACCGTCAGTTTTGGCGCTTCTAATACGAATCCGGCAGCCAATGCTCCTTTATTCTCCAAAACGACTAAATTTAACGACCTTCCTGAAGAAATCAAGCGTACGCTAGAGAGCATAGAGTAATATATTCACTATTTCACATTCAAGCGCTTATTTGTCTGTCTTGTCAGCTCCCACATACAAGGTCGGGTGCAGATCAGCAAGGATTTGCATCAACGGAAATTGGGAGAAGAACCCTTGAAAGCTCAGGAACTTCTACGAGATATTCAAAAGGTTAGGTATGCTAGCTAGCCCCGATAGTAATACTAATGAAGGTTTGGTAGGAGCTGGCTAAGACATCAACAGAGACTCGTAGTGATCTAAACTTCACGAAGGATATGAAGGCCAAAGTCGAGCAAGCAGTGCAAGATACCATCATCGCTACAAGAATAGTGGATGGATTTAAAGCTCCCCAGGGAAGCGGTGCAGTTCATCTCAAAGACCATGCAAACTTTCCTTTGGAGTACGTCAAGGAAACAACTTCTTGTTGGCGGCACTCATCAGCTCTTCAGGTTTTTCATGCGCGTCACAGAAAACATGAAACGCAAACTGGCCTGGTACAAAGCTACTGTTGAGGTAACTATACTGACATTGTAGTCGTCCGAAAGTTTGAACGAACATGTATTACAGCAAATTGAGAGAAAGCTCTCTTCATCTGCAAGCCAATCACCAACGCCCCAAGGTCAGTGGCTTTTACCAATATCAGTGCAGACTGAACAAAATTGCTGTCCAGCCGTTTCTGCTACTCTCCAGGCTCAGCACATGACATTTTTGGCCTTGGCAAACAAAACCGCTGCTTTGGACGCTGAATTGCAAAAAATCAAGACGCTATATACACAATTATGGCGTGCTAAAACTGGGAGCGTTAGAGACCCCTTCAACGAGCTGGATAGGGGAGTAGAGGGGGATGACTTTGGCATACAAAATTTGGGTGTCAAATAATATCGTACTTTATGTCGACTGGCAGTCATACGTGTAGGATCTGTAACATATCGTCTACTGGTCGAGTAACAATTACATCCGGTCTTTTTGTAAGCACGTCTGAATCTTTGACGGCCGTCCATCACTTTCAGGTTAAGGGCACTGTTGGGGGCACTGCCTTTTCAGTCGCAATGAGTACAAATTCTCGCTGTCTTCGTTGTCGTTGTAGAATATCAGCATAATGGCATATCATCAGCCTCAGCAGCCCCAACAGGACATAGTTTCGGGTGAACAGTATCGCTATGCTCTCACCAACTTTGCAAGTCCACATATCGAGTTTCTGCTTAGCCTTATTTCTAAACGTTTTCCTCCTTTCACTAGCGAATCGCTCACGAAAGGGTTGAACAGCAACGGCTCCAGCTAGAAGAGCAGGAACGCCAAGTTGCGCAGTTGAGGGAAAGGATAGCTCTGCTAGAGGGGGGGCCTGTGGTGCAGCGACATGGACCATCTGGAAACACGGTCGACGATTTCTCAATCAAGGTATGTATTCAAATCCTCCCTACTGGTATGAAATTTAAAACGGTCATCCTCCAAAGTCTGCTGCTTCGCAGCTGGACAAGTTAATTAACAGGTGGGCAGCAGACGTCGTACGCGCACCACCAGCATCGCTTGAAGCGCTCGCTCGTGCTGTCCTCGGCGATTTTAACCCCAACTTCGCTGTTTCGAGTATTCAAGCGACGACTATGCAAATACAATCTTACCTTCGTCATGCGATGTCTGAAACTATCTCTGAGGGTGTCATCAACTGTTTGATTATCACCAACTCAAGTGAGGCCAATATTCAGCTAACACGAATACATGAGCATATTTTCGCCCGTAAATCCTTTCCGATCGAGTAGCGTTTCCTATTACTCATCTATCATAACTATAGGCGATCCAACTGTAGCCTCCGTTTGGAGACGGCAAACATTCTCAGCAGCAGTCGAGACCTGTACACCCGAGATGTCGCTCAGCATCCTGTATGAGCAAATACCAGAACTAATGAAGCATCTGAACGGCGTGCTGCCTACTTCAGGAGGCGTTTCTATCCTGGAGCAAGCTTACGCATTCTCCCGGATGCTGCATGGGTCAGGAACCAATACCGGAGACGCATTCTATCGTGCGTTCGTACCAGAGATTGGTACACCGCTTTCTCCTCTGCAAATGGAACTTGTAAAACGCTGCTCAAGAGACGAGCGGCGCGAACTTGATCGTGTTGGTGCTACGATTTTTCCCGGTCTCGTCAAAGTCACCAGAGGCTCGCTACTCCCCAATGGACAATATGGCGAAGATATACAAGTGCGTTGGCTTCAATGTCTGTACGAAGGGTATATCTTACTGAAAGAGTTTTTTTTTCCCAGACTGTTGTGCGGAGAGCTCAAGTGATCTGCGAGTGTGCCATGGGCGGGTCACCAGCGAGTATGATGTTTGGCACTCCCGATATGCCGCAATATTCCAATGGAGTCTTTTAACATCTACCTCATGTCCTAAAAATTCTTATCACTCTGGATTAGTTGTGGTATATCTGATCTATAAGCGTGTGATATCTAAACGATAAGGAGTGATGCAACCGTTGCTTGAGCTTGTATAACCTGAACTTGGCTCAGCTCTTCAAGACTGGAGATTTGAACGATGCTACTTACCTCCAGAGCCTGTGTGACTTCGAGTCGCCGTCGAGCTGCCTCTAGCCAATCGTGCAAGAGGGTTTTCGCAGCGCCTTTAAGCTGGTTCAGTTCGCGTGCGGCACTATCGAGATCTTTCTCGTTCAGATAGTATTCTGCTCGTGCAACCACACTAAGGACGTCATCGCCAGCAACTAATCCCTGTCTGCGGAATTGAAGACTTGAGAACAGGTGGCTGGCAAGGTATGACAGCACGCCAGCATTGTCATCCGGGACAAGAGCAACACGCCCCACTTTAGGCGCAACGCCAGTTATGAACCAGGATGTGAGGTCCGCAAGGGGCTCCACCCCGATGTCTGGTACGTCTGAGGATTCCAATGACTCAAGGACTACCGAAACGACCGGGTCATCACGAGCGGTAGCTATATGACGTAGAACGCGCAGCTCTTCACGGAAGGGCTTGCGAACGGGCGAATTTAGTGCTGACGACGTGAGGGCACGGGCAGCAGACCAGAGAGTATGGATACGAATGCTGTCGTCCAGATGGGCCGAGTTATCCAAAGCTACACGCTCGAGACGCTTTAATTGTGAGGAAAGCTCTTCGAGTTTGCCAAGTCGTCCACCGCGTTCTTTTTCAACGTGAACTTTAACCTCACGAATCCATCGACGTCGAAGTTCGATACCTTGAGCAATAACTTCTTGTTTAAGGCTGAAATAGAAGAGAATCCTCAGTCATGTATGGTAGATAGGTGAGCGATGGCCACGCACCGCTCGTTGATAAGCTCAATTTGAGCCTGTAGTTCATTGTCTAATTTTTCACGGTATGCTTTGACGATCGCTAGCTTTTCCTGATCAAAGAACTTCCTAAAGTCCTCCTCTTGATTGTCCAGCTTATCCTGTGCCTCCATCTCCAATTCAAGTAGTTTCTGCGTATACTCCCGGGTTTGCTCGTCCAATTTTGTCTCCAATTGGAGCCTTTCGTCGTCCCTTGCCTTTTCAATGCGATCAGCCAAGGCTGTGAGGTCTTGTTTGGCTGTCTCTAGCACATCGGTGGCCTTTGGGACGGCTGATGGATTTTCGCGGAGAAATGAGGCAAGGTCGTCGATTGTACTAGCGAGGTGAGCTATGATTGGCTCAGATGCACTGACGGAGGATACGGCTGGTGCAACGAGAGGCAAAGCGGGCGTAGCTTCTGTGT
The DNA here is from genome assembly GCA_018851305.1 of Calocybe cyanea. Classification (NCBI taxonomy): domain Eukaryota; kingdom Fungi; phylum Basidiomycota; class Agaricomycetes; order Agaricales; family Lyophyllaceae; genus Calocybe; species Calocybe cyanea. Next base: position 106,885 of record JABCKL010000011.1, read on the forward strand.
GTTTGGTGGCCTCCTTTGGAGGAGGTGGCCGTGCATATCCCGGAGGGGGTTCGAATCCGATGGGTAAGATTGTCTCGTAGACAGGACTTTCGTCAATAGATCTTTCGTCGGCCTTTGCAGATGACTCCTTTGGTGGTTGGCTTGTCTGTGGGGTTGGGGTTGGTACACTCCGCGGTCGGCCAAGCGCATCTTCCGCCTTGTGGACAAGCTCAGCCAGCTCATCAGAGAAATGGAACTCCTTCGTATCATCTGGTGCAGATTTTTTGCCTATGACTTGGTTTACTGTTTCTTTAACCTCGCGCTTTACTTCCGATGCCAAGGAATCGAATTTGGGCTTCACTTCATCTGCAGTTTTCACGACAGTAGTTTTGATTTCCCCAATGGCCCTATTCACGCGTTTCTTCACGGGCTCTGCGTCCTTTGGAGGCTCTGTGCCGTTGATCTTGTTGGTTATAAAATCTCGTGTTGACAAAACGGCATTTTTCCCATTCTCCACGATTTGTGCCGGAGTAAGATTGTCCCAACCTCGTATCTCAGCAAACTCTAGCATAGACTGTCCGAAAGGAACGCGGTCGAAGAAGATGTCATAGTAGAGTTGATTTTTGAAGGCCAAAAACGGGCTGGCGATGTAGAAAGTCCCCACGAGACCAGTTGTGACCCAGATCACTCTGCGAAAAACGCCTTTCTTTTTCTTGTGAACAACCGATTCTGCAGCCTCTGTCGTTAAACGCTGTAAACGATCAAAACCAGGAGGCCGGTAGTATAAGAAATGAACATACTCTTCTTACGACCCTCACGACTCCATGCCGCGGGCTGAACGTAAGTTGTTTCCGGAAAGCGAGTCGATACATACGACACGCGTAAGATAGCGGCCTTAGTTGAGTCGACCGGGCCTCCGCACAAGTATCCCGGAAGCCGTGCTAAGCAACGTATGAATAGAGTATTTGCCCGGCTTTGTCCGCGAGCTGATGCTGATGGCACAACTTCAATGACGTCCACGTGCTGAACGTAACAAGCGACGCTTCAAGTATAGTATTACTATTAGACGACCGCATGCGACGACCGCTAAAAGAAGTCCCATCATCGATGCTCCAAATGGTTCCTACTTGGAGTTAAGGTGACCCCAGGACGGGGAGAAAACCTTTTATCGAGCGTTCGCCTCATCTCTCTTCCCATCATGCCTGATGTTCTCGATGCTGTACAGAAGAACGAGGAGATGGAAAAATTATCTGTGAACCAGACTCCGTCCGAGGTCTCCCCGTATACGACGACTAAAAGGGAACTATGGTCCTTCTATATCTATTTTATCGGCAATAATGGGCTCTCCGGTTTTAATTTTGGGCCCTCTCAGTTTCAAAACCTGCTCTTTCTCGCGGGTTATGATCCCACTCAAGAACCGTTCAGTGCTCCTTGTGGTGACAACGGGTGTGTCTTACCATACTTGGGTCGCGTGCGCGACAGTGAGTTCGAGCGCTTTCTCTCCTTGAAAATCATCCATCTAGTAACAATTAGTCAACTCCGCCGTCTTGTTGACCAATGGTATCAGCTTTGCGATTCAAGCTGTAATACTGTTAGCTATTGGAGCATGGGCAGACTATGGTCATTGGAGGTCAAACAAGTTCACCCTTTGGTTAGGTCAATGATGACAGATGCCTCTAGGCCGAACATAACCATTTTTTTCACTTTGATGGCCGTCGGCGTGTCATTTGGATGGTTAGGTGTCGAAACGCCTGAGCAATGGCCAGCAGCAGTTGCACTGTACATTTTAGGCCGTTGAGTTCTTCTCTGCGATATCTACGAATATATAGTTAATACGCAAAACAGTTATAGCATACCAGGTTCGTGCTTCGTGCTATATACTCAAGCTATTGTCGGTAGTGATAAATTTACTGTCCTACAGTGCTCATTAACTTTCTACACCGCTGCATTTCCCGGTCTTGCTCGTGATCTCCCAGATATCCAAGAATCCTTGTCCCAAGTGAACTCGGGACAAAAACAGAAAGTCCTTCGCTACTTCTGGTAGAACGTCTAATTGAGACTTGTATCTAGCATTCAAGACCACGCACGATTAGAATCTTTGTCTCGTAACCGCATTTACAACATATCCTTCGCCGTTTGCTCGTTTGGCGAAGTCATAATACTGGCAGTCATGGTTGGCATATTGAAAGGTCTTCATTCAGACCAGAGTACCGAAAACAATACGAAGGCGTTCAGCGTACTCATTGCCTTCTCTGGCGGAGTTTGGCGTGAGTAAAGTGTGTTTAATGAATGAACAGCTCTAAGCCCGTTTGCGCAGTGCTTTGTGCTCTACCGTGGTTTTATTTTGAACAACGGCGCCCAGGGCTGGCCTTGCCTCCTAGCACCAACTTCTTGACCATAGGGTTTATACAAGTTTACGTGGCACTAAAAGAATGCATGAGGCTCAAGCAGACCTTTTTGTATCTTATCTTTTACTTTCTAATGTAGGTCATCGCATCGCTGCCATTGCACTAAACTCATAATTTGGCAGGGGGGATGTCCTTAATACTACTGTGTCAGTCACTTTCGGACATCTAAGAAGGCCATGAGCATAATCTCATTCATTTCTATAGAACTGTGATTGCAACTCTCCAGAATAGGTAATATGAGCTCAATACACATGTTCGAGTATCTTGACGGATCTCCTTTCCAGTGTCGTTGCTTACTCCACGCTACAATTGACTCTCCTTTTGTTGGTTGGTATCGTCGCGCAAGCGATTGGAATATAGTCAGCAACTTACGCTTCTTGTAGAATGAAATATCTGACTTCTGCACAGTGCTTTCTGGCTTGTTCAGAAAAAATTCAAGATATCTACGAAGGCAGTATGTTATCACTCCATGTATAATGCACTCTATCGATCTGCGATGCCATAGATGCTCTTATTTAACGTATTTTGGATATTGGTATGTTTTCTTGATTCCCACTGAATCCCTAAAGAACGACACAACCAGGTTTTAACTATATGGGGTCTCATTGGGGTACATACCGACCGGTTTGGCTTCAAACACGTTTGGGAGATTTGGTAGGCCTAGAAATTCCATTGTCACTATATTCTCATGGCCAAAAAGGCTCTATCAGGTATTTTATGGCCTGATGGTATGCCCTTGGTACGCGTACAGTCAGACTATGATCAGCGAGGTTTCTCCATTACCCCAGATGTCGGTTTCTCCTTTCCTTTTTCATAATCCGTCTTGATCAAACTGTAACCTAGGTTCCTTTTCTTTGCGCTGTTTTCTGTCGTTCGTTCTGGTGTCTGAAACCTCGATATTGATTGCTTACCTTGGTATATAGGTCGGCAAGACATCCGCTTTTATTGGGCCTTTTGTATCCAGCGCGATTATCACTGCCTCAGGAAACAATACTAACATGCCGTTCGCTTTCTTGTTTGGCCTGTGAGTTATTACCAGTATCTATTCTTCGATACCCTATTAAGACCATTATGTTCAGTGGCATATTGAGCACAATATTTTTGTGGCTCGTGGACGTAGATAAAAGTCGTTCAGAGTGTCAGGTCTTCGTGATGAGCGAAGAAAGACGTCAAGCTTTCAAGACGGATGTCAGTGAATAGTAGTATCGTTTGATCAACTTTGGTATAGGGCCTTCGGCCTCCTGTCACACAACGAACATCAATTTTCGATTGATTACGCAACATATATTGTCTGTGCTTATGCTGAAGCGTGCAATAGATTATCGCATTTATCCTGTCTTATGATGATTATCGTTATATCAAGTTAAATCCAGGCCCCGAGAATCTACTTATTCTTTGTAGCGAACTACGGAATCAGAATTGTCGTCAGAGATGCTTCTTACAGTTTTCGCAATTGTGTTGGATTCTTCTTCCACTCATCTAATTGTTCTTTGTGGCATGGTGCCTTGATGGAAGTAATGTACAACACAATAAGGTATGTGAGCATGCGGCCTGCACGTGAGTGTATGATGCCCCCAAAGAGGGCAATGCCTTGTTCTTTGAAGCGGTCAAAGACAATTGACCGAGGTCTATGCAATGCGGCACGTGCTCTCGTCGTTATGGCCCATGCTATGCCCTCCTTTGTTAAAAGACAGGTTCACCCTGGCCAACACTCGCTATGGCCCCCCTCGACGAAGATTTAAGGCTGCGGCAACTCATGCCCAGCCACTCGTGCAAAGTTCCCCTTCTTTCACCTCATAGACATTCGAGCTCGTAGTCTCTTGACTCGAGCCGTTTTCCTTTCGCAGAATTCCTCCACATTCCTCTGCAAGCGTTCCTCCCACTCTTCCTCGAGGATCAGACGGCCGCTTCTCAAAACGTACTGCTGGCATTCCTACTGCTACCGCTACTCGAGCCGCTCACCACAAGGATTTTCTTCAACATCGGTCGCAACAACCTCCCTCATCTCCCATCACTCCCTCCGTATCTCCCCCTAGTCCTAACCACTCATCATCACATATGGCTCCGTCCTCTTCATCGGAACCCCCAGCATCTGTTCCTCCCATTCCACAGGCGGCGGTGAACGCCGACGTGGCTGCTAACGTCCCAAGTGCTGAGCCGAGCCCCTCCTCGGATAGTTCCTCAGCTCCTGCCGGTGGATCTGTTCCTTTGGGAACAGCTCAGCCCACTTCCTCTCCGGCTCTGCAGGTACCTATCAACATCAATTCTCCTGCTACGGGCGCGGTGTTGCTTCAATATCTGCAAGCCATCACATCCACGCTTGCAGCCCAGAACCAACATCTTATCGCTAACTCGATTTC
>JABCKL010000012.1:0-25451 GCA_018851305.1 Calocybe cyanea
GCTCGAGCGTGACGTCTCCATTTCTGGGTCAATTCTTCGTTGGACTCTCGCAGCTCCTCAAGCTCCTTCATCGCCTGATGATACATAATAAATCAGCTACACCTGTGGTTTATTGCTGAAGTGTTGACACTGACCGCTTTTAAGGTGGGCCGAGACTTTCCAACTTTCTGGCGAATATAATCGCAATGAGCGTAATGCCAGGCTAGTAGCCTCTCAGGATGATCATCGTCTGCCTTGTACATCCCGTCCATAGCGATCGCAACCTTAGTCAACCTATGTTTCAGATAGCGTCACTCAAGTGAAGGGATTCTTGGCAATGAGCGAGGTCGTACAATTTTGCCATCTTCCGAGTGAGGCGATACCTCGCCTTATCGTCACTGTCAAGCTCAATCATTCCAGCCCCCGCCTAAAGAATCAAACCATTTGAATGTAGTGTATCGGTAACAGAAGGTATGGACGAACGAGTTGTGGCAACATTTTATCGAAATCTCGATGAAAGCGGGGTCCCAGTGGTGTAAAAGCATTTTTGTAAAATTGGTCTTCAACTTTTCGCAAATTTAATATAGAGATATGACATTAGCAATAAGAACATACGAGTTTGTCGCAAAACATCAGTAGTAACCCATTGAGAATTTTCATCACCCATTACCTGATAGATATAGCTTAAGGCTGCTAAGCCATCTGCAATAAGATCTGTTGAGCGCTAAAACTGATCTTTTAGAAAGAGAGATACTTGCTATCGACATGACGGGGTTTCTTCTTTTCATTAACGGACCAGACACGTTGACTGAGAGCTTCCTTGACGTTTCTTATGGCGACCATATATCGTTGCGCAGTCCTTTCCGGAAGGGAGGTAGGTTTTGTGAGGCTTGATTGATGCTGCTTCTTGAGGTGTTGGATATAAAGGTGGGGTTATATAGCTACCGGATGTCGTAGCCATTGTGGAGTCCTTTGGAGGGCGTGGCGTCAGCGCGTCGAGCCCCAACAATAAAATCACGGGTTAATTGTGAGTGACATGCATTCACGTGATGAATGTCACAAAAACAACAAAAGCTCGTCGCTATCGCGTTGGACAGTGTCTATTATGAGGAAGCAGGGAAGTACTCTAAGGTACCCTGATTCCCTGAACCACCAATACAGATGTAAAGTAGAGATGTAAAGTAGAGACAACGGTTGCTTCAACACGCAACGCCACCGTAAAGGTAACAATACTGGGGTAAAAACTCCGAATGTTAGATGTTAAACTACCATATGGCTAGAGAATAAATGATGTGGCCCAATGACGGATGATCCCTTCGCCTCGTCGATGTGCTTCAAATCGCTTGACATCTCGAGATACGATCATTGCGTGGGAAGTACGAACATCAGGAAAATACGCCATCTCTTTTTGGAGAGGGAGCTGGTTAAGCCATCCCGCAATTTTCTTTTGCAGAGGCGTAAGCACTGGCTGTTCACGAGAAGCCTTCTCTCCATTTCCGCGCGATATGCTAGAAGATGACGACGATAATGCCGGCGAGGATTCTTCGGTTGAATTGGCCAGTTGTGTAGTGTTAGATCGGTGGGGGGGAGCACTTGAAGTGACTGCTTGAACATTAGAGGTCGGCGTATCCCCTGGATCATCGATGATAAGATCAACCAATGCACTCTCAACCTCACTCTCCAGTTTCGCCAGGATGTTGACGAGTTTTTCATCCTTTGTTTCGTCTTCTTCCATGAGACGGATACGGGCGCGTGACGACCGAGTCGCAAGAGCAAAGCGAACAAAAACTAAAGATATGACCATCGGAACTAAGAGTGGTAATAGTGAGTAAACCGCCTACGTTATGAGAAATCAGTATTGATGTTCTAAGTGAGATTACTAGACATACTATATTGAACGGGAAACGGTATTGGAGAGGGGGAGGTAGGAGCGGCCGAGAGGATTTGCGGTTACGGAACCATTTGGGTGAGAATATGATAGGGCGCGGCGGTTGAGCTGGCGGAAACTCAGGAACGGAATAAGATTTGATTAGAGGCGAATATTTGGGGTCTAGCTCTCTGTTCGACGTGAATGAATAAGATATATGATTTAGAAGAACAAGATCCTTACATTTCTATGCCATTTGTTTCGTAAGAAGCGAAAGGATCTTCTGTTTGAATGGCTGCTGTAACATAAGGAACAGCCAAATCATGAAGTCTACATAAATTGCCTGTTAGTTCAGTGGCCAACCACACGAGCGATGCTACATACGCATTTGCGTATATCCGAATTTGTTGGAAGCGGGACAATGCTTCGTAAAATAAACCATCTTGATTATTGGGTAAGCTGCTAGACATCAGCAGTCAAGGTCGTTCAACTCACCAGGATCAGCCATGACTTCGAGCAAAGGTCTGCCTTTCGCAGACCACCGATCCACAAGATAAAACTGCTCTCCTGTCCGAGACAGCAGTTTAGGTCCCAGAAAAGAGGTCACAGTAGACGCAAAGGATTTATATCGAGGTAAACCTAAATGTGGTGTTGCGATAGTGTTGAAGTTGACCGGAGTCACTTTATCGAAAAAGTGCTTTTGATGAAGGATGCCAACCACATAACGAGCAATAAGACCACCAAGGCTATACCCCGTAACGGAGAGTTTCGAGACTACCCTTCCGCCCTTTTCGATCTCATCCACCCGGTCGAGTACCTGCAATTTGTTAGCGTGCCGAACTTTGTATCATTTGAAGAGTACTGACCTCTTGAGCTACCCTTTCTCCTCCCCAGTCCATCCCATCATATGTCGAGTTTTCGCGATTAGTTTCAGCTCGCAAAACTTCTAGTTGAACACCGCTCGACGGTGACAAATGTGTTTCGTTAATGATGCGATGAAGTTCCGCAAGATGGCCAGGGTTACCCCACATGCCATGTATCAGGACGAGAAGGTGAACGGAAGCCATGGTGAAAGAAAGATAGAGATGGACCAAGCTATAATAAGAGAGCTGAGGATGTGAAGCTTTGCATTGTTGCCGTGGTCATTCGTAAGAATCGTGCCATTGATGCTGTGCTTCATGTAAGCAGCCGATGCGATGGTCATGCCCCGTTCCTGACACATACGGTCAACGCAAGTTATGTGAAAAAAAAAAGAGGGAAAGAGATTCATCGAATCTCATACTCATGGCGTACAATACCGTATTTAACAGGAGTTAGGACAATATCGGCGAGAATGCGATCGTTGAAGGACTTCTTACTGCATCGGCAATCCGGATGTTCGCCGAGGCAGCCACCTCAGTAGGTGGGGAAATTCATGTCGCTTCGATCGGTCCAAATACGGACGATATTGTGGGCGTTGCGTTATGGTACGGCCCTGGAACAGCTTCTATGGCTACGTACGTCTTGGCACATCGAGCTCAGCAGTTATCACTCGTCAGTGACAATTAGCTATGCAGCGAAGCCCAACGTGAAGTGGGAATCAATAGATTCTTCGCAAAATGCCCAGAAGAACTCAAAAAATGGTGGACAGAACATGTATGTTCTCAGCAAAAGATGGGATATGAATGAGGTAAATGCTGATACCCCTTATCCCGCAGTTTATCCCGTCCATGGGTAGACTCGCCGATGAATCCCTTGGCCCAGGGTTTAAGGAAGCTCAGTGGGCCCTACTTTTATTCGGAGTGATTCCAGAGCAGCAGCGCAAGGGGATCGCTACAGCTATGATGAAAGTGGCAGAAAAAAAGGTAAGGCAGGTCTATCGGGTATACCCAATTAATTATGTGCCTCATACCACTTGAGCAGGCGAGAGCAGATCGAGTTTCCATAGTGTTGGAGACCACTACACAACTAGACGTAGGTGTTTTGTTTTTTCTTTGTTCGAGTATTTTAGATCCAACGATCAGACCTAACACGGCTATGCAGCTCCTCATCTATAAGCGAATGGGCTTTGAGATTAAGGGGCAAGTGACAGTAACTTGCCCGCTCGGGCAGTCTCCGGTCTATCAGATGATGAAGACGCCATAGGCCCACAACAGCATGTTTTGAACTTGACTGGCGTGTATGAAAAGCTGAACCCAGTGGACTGCTCATTCGAGCCCGTGATATCACCAGGGGACGCGATTCTTGTCATCTGAGAAACCGATATCTTGTTTCTTTATGTACGGCTCCAAAAGTTCATAGCTTAAATCCAAAGAGCAAAATGCAATTACGCTCCACTCACTAGATTGTTCGATCGTTTGAGGGATCATCGTGAATGAAAAAAAGATGTGTTGGAAAAATGTACACGGATTCGACCATACCACTTCGCCGTTGACAGCGGACCCTTACAAGATGGCCATACGCAAATCTCCTAGAGGTTCTAGGATTTGCGCAAGTATGCGCAAGAATAGGCGAGGATCATCAACGGATATAAGGGATCCTCAGCATACTTATATCCGCTGATGATCTTCGCTTATTTTTTTGTGTCTTTTAAGACAAGGCTATGCAGAAAGGAGCCATCACTGGACCATTTCCATTTTTCGATAGCGTGATGTCCGTCGGGCACCACCTTAGTCGTCGTCGACCTCTGACTTGTCGGTCTCGACTCTTGACTATAATCCGAGACGTGCATTCGGTCCTGCGGATCAACCACAGGATACTGAGGTACGACAACTCGTTGTGATCATAAGTGCTGTAAGTTATCCACAGGTCTTTGAGCTCATGCATTGGCTTACTGTCGTATGCGACCCTCTACCACATTTTTGGTATGAAATAGTGGTTGAACCATGTCCAACAATACTAGAATAATCAATGTGAGGCCTGCGAGAAATTTGATTTGACACCTTGAGGGCGGTAACCGCGTTTTAAAAAAATCGGTTAGATGAGACATAATAAAAGAGATGTCGATATCGCTTTCATCGGATTGTGTTTGCTATCAGCCGACTAGTACCAATCTCCCGTTTTGGGCTCTGAATCTCGTAGAGTATTACCATCATTGGAGGGATCATTGATTGCTTCCGGAGATCAAATTTCAGGAATTGAAAGGGATCAGTTTTTCGATCGATTGCATTGTTCTCCACAAATGAAGTTGCATACTAACGCATGAGCTCACTGATTCGGATGAATGTGTGAATAGCTTGTCATGTTCAGTTCAGGAAATCTTGTGGCCGTCATAAGCATTGTGTTTGGTCATGCGTTTGAGAATCCTATCGATCACATTCTGGGTAGATATAACGATACGTTTCCAGAATGAGATGAAGTTGAGGTAGTATTTCCTTCGGGGGTGAGCGAGTGCCGTAACTTGGGGATAGTAATTTAAATCAGATAGCCGACTGGATCAGCACTAGTTCTTCCCGCCAGCATTCTCTCATTTCCTTCCCATCATCATCTATATAGCAATCTTTCTCGCACGAAAATATCATGCACGTCCCCCATTCCATACCTCGCATATCTCCCGAATCGGATGTAGATGATGCACCCTTGAGCGCGCGTTCCAGCGCCTTCCTTCTGTCTTCATCTGATTGCTGAATTTCGGGTTCAGGCTGCCGCAGCACATTAATGAGGTTTGGCATGAGCTGACATTCAAACATGCGCTTGCTGCGACAAATTGGGCAGGGCGGGATGCTGGTAGGCGAGTAGATGCGTTTTGGTGCGGGTACCACCGTGAACGCAGCTTTCGTAATGGGCAAAGCCGGCATCGGAGGAGAGGGAAAGAGGGAAGTAAAAATGCTATCGGATGAAAATGGAAGTGGCGTGCCATTTAGTTCATATCTGACCAAATTGACAATCAATCATCATATGGAGTGTAAAAGGTACGAACCGGACACATTGTTCGCCTTCGTACCCTACGCGTTTGGTAAAACGCTCAAAGACCTGATCCACTTCCAAAGAGTTCTCATATGCTTCGGACGCCCAGGAGATATCTTTGTCTTTGTTACCTTTTGTATCATTATCCAATGGGTCGGTGACATTTATGTCAGAAGGGAGTTTTGATTTTGGTAGCGGAGGAAGGTACTCCGGTACTGTGGAGAGATAGAGCGGAGGATACGAGGGCGTGGCTGCCCATGGGGAGTCAGCTACCGTTGTTGCCGCCATCGCCGTGACTAGCTCATCCCCTGACGCGTCAACATCTTCATCCGAGTTGTTCTCAAAATCGGCCTCCATCACATTTGACTTATCAGGTATAGCTGGAGGCGGGGAAGAAATATCCCCGAATATTTGAGCGCCCAGGCTGGAATAATGTGAAATTGATGGGACGGCCTAAATAAGGAAAGGGTTTGATTCTGATGAGTAATTTACTGGCTGTCATGAGCAAGGACGGGGCCAACACACGACGAATGGATTTTTTGGGGTCATGATATTCTGATCCTTCCAATCCGAGTTTGCTTTTTGGGCGGCGGAACTTTTAGTAATTTTTTTCTCAAGTTTCGCGGCGTATTTATCATTGCGCCGCAACCCTCTCCAGGCCCTCACGCTTGGCGGATTGAGTTGACAATCAAAGTGACTTGGGGCGAAGTTTCTCAGTCAGATACGAGCACTTACCTGCCTTGCTTGCCTTGGCATGACGCTCTCGCACAGCCCCAAACATAAAGAGCACGGTCCATGGGGCTATCCTGAAACGGACACCACATTTGTACGAGGAGCTCGGAGGGGTATGAACAAATTTTGCATTGAGAGGAAGAAAGGGAGGGTTCGTATGAAGGAAGGAAGGCCTTGTTTGCAAAAAAAAAAGATAAGATGATCGGTATGAAATTACATTGGTAGAGATATTTCGCACGGGCAACCCTCCGATGCGAGAAACAGCAGCATCGATCATATCAGTCGGGACATCCACGACGCCGTCCGGGATGCCTAACAGTACGGAGGTTTCTACTTCGGATGACTCGCCATTATCAGAATCAGACGAATAATCATTACGTTGATATGCCATTTTCTGGGTAAAGAAAAGAATGCGAGTCAGAACCTTGAAGAGAGGAGATTTTTATAAAATTATAAACAAAAGACATCAGGAAAGCATGAATGGTATGAACTGGAAATGAGTTCGTCACGTTGTGATGAAGCAAAGGAACTTTGCAACTCCAAAGTTCAGACTCGTCATCTAAGCTGTTCATCATATGAAAAAGAAAGAAGTTTGAGCTGTGCTACTGACCTTTTGGCTGTGTCAAAGGAAGAGGCGAGGAAAACTTTTTTGAAGGAGGGGCAGAAGAACCAAACAAGGCCAAACCGGGCCGCGTGGCGATGATCTCGATTTAGTTGAAACTCATTGGGAAAGGGCCCTTAGGCGAACGGCGGATGGCCTCGTCCGAAGTCTGATACTCTTTTTACTTACTCTAACCAGTTTTTTTTTTTCTTTCTTGCCTCTATCTTCTCTTCTTCGCCCCGCCCCCTTCTCTCCCCCTTAATGTCATCTGCGTCTTACTCCCCTGACAGTAACTCATCTCTCGCTATCAGGCACAAGCGTCGCGGTGTTGCTTTATCATGTGCGGAGTGCCGCAGGTGCGTACATTAATCTCAATTTACTTTGTTTCAATATTCAACTATCGCGTTTGCTATAGGTTGAAGCTCAAGTGCGTTTAACGTCTCCTATTCTTCTGTTTTCCCTCATATTCTTTATCTCTAGATGTAGTCGCGTCTTTCCATGCAGGTGAGCCACAGCTGGCTCCATCTTGCTTTTCAATCATTATTGATAACCATTACTCTCAGCAATTGCGTCAAGAAAGGCTGTTCGGCCATTTGCCCTGAAGGTGAGTTCTCTTCGGCGACTCTGACGATTCCTTGACCTAATACGTACTCTTGCTAAGGATCTCTTACCACCGGCAAGGGCAATCGGTAAGAATGTGGGTTCGTGTCAATTGATCGTTGATGCCTACTTTAGTTCAGATTTGTCCTTGCAAATACGGAATCATTACACGAGAAGATCAATCAATTATCGAACCGTGTGCGACAGCTAGAAGACGCCCTAAGCCAGTCTCATGCTTTGCATTCAAATTTTACGCATCCTCTGCTGACCGAGGAGCTTCTTCAAATAAAACGTCCCTTGGAACGGGAACGCACTGACATTTCGAATGGCAAGGACGAAAAGGGCGAATCCAGCGATAACATCGACTCGATGGGCTCCTTGTTAGCATTCATCAATGGCTTTTACTGTGTATATCATCTGATCTTGCCTTCTGCAGATCAATCTCCCATGGTGGACGTTCCACCTTTTTCGGTCAAACAGCAAACTCTTGGGTGTGTTGCTCTGTGTCGTCTCTTCAGCTACGCGTCGAACTTACCATTGAGATTCTGTCAGTATCTTCTTCAGGTATGCCACTCTTCGAATACCGTACCAGCTGTTTAAGTCGACTACTCTATCAGAACGAGGAGGGATTCGAGGACGAAGAGGACGGCCCTCCATTTCATGACTTGCAACAACCCACCGACGTTCCTTGGCTCAGCCATACTTTTCCTTTCACGCCTCCGGTAAACAAAATATCTGAAAGTGTTCGGGGATCAATAATCAGCTTCTTACCACGAATATCAACCGCGAGAAAACTATGTGACATATACTACCGGCATGCGGCATGGATGTCAGTCATATGCTCAATTAAAAGTTATTTTTGGACAGATGAACCTTATGACTTGCACCAGGTATACACCTATAGCCGAACACGACTTCTTCGAAACCGTATTCCGGCCGGTTTATGAACAAGACGGTACTTATCAAGGAACTGTTAGCTCTCACAGTCTAGCGCTTCTTTGTATGGTGTTTTCCCTTGGCTACCTATTGGACCTTGATCGGCCTGCATGTTCCCCCGAGTCGATGCAGTACTACCAGTTGGCGCGTTCGGCTCTCGCTCTAGATTCCGTCATCGAAGAACAGACCATACCAGGTATCCAAGCCTTGGTAATTTTTCATGTCATAAATTTTCTCGTTTCGAACACGCTTCTGATTTGATCCCCAGCTCTTGATGTGTCATTTCATGTTCTTGTCTGATACTGGAGGGCCACGTTGGGTTATCATGGGGATTGTGGTAAAGATGGCTCAGAGTGTCGGTGTTTGTATCCTGCCGCCGTGGCTTTCACTAATCACAAGCATAATGTGGACAAATAGATTGGACTACGTGAGCGCTTTTCTTCAACGATTCTTATCCGCCACAACCGCTTTAGCTTATAAGATAATTCAACTTAGATCGGGATAGTGGCAAATGGAATCTTGATTCAGAAGAAGCGCAAAAACGCCGAGAGCTGTTTTATGAGTTGCTAACATATGATTCCTGGCAAGTAAGGCCCTCATCTCTTGCTTATCTCTAGCCTATGATGTTCATTTTTTTTGTTAGAGCTTGACGTTTGGGCGTCCACCTTCTCTTTCGATGTTGCATGTTGACAGCAAGTTTCCGCAAGAAACGGGAAAGAATGCGGCCGGGGATGTCGAGATGAGCTGTAAGTTCGATAGAGAAATCCGCTCTCTACATGTGTAGTTAATAAGGCCTTTAACAGTCTCTGCTTGGAAGCATAGGTTTTCCTCCCAGTGTCTGAGCGTTGTGCACGACCAGGCGTTTGGTGCCCGACCGCCAAATTACAAATCGATCCAGGAGCTGGATAAGAAGGTTCGTTCGTACTATATTCCACCTAGCCTGCAGGTCCCTGGCTTCGGTGGAGCCAAGATTGGGACGGAAATAGAGCAGCCAACAATCGAGCTTACTATGCAACGATACATCGCCTTTGCAATCAAAGAAATTAGTCAGTCCCAGATTACTCAGCGTCGCCCTTTGTAACTGCTCTATGCAGATGTTTTCTACCTTTACTGATGAACGAATGTACAGCCGATACTAAATAAACTTCGGGACCGTGCTCATTCTGCGTTGTCAAACAACCATCAGCCGGAAGAAACCCCATCAAGATTATCATTTTTTGGACCTCGCATCAAAACTGAAACCGACGAATTATCTACTCTTGGTGGCATGACAAGACTAGTAGCAAAACGATCGTCAGCCTCCCCTTCGTACGGTGGATCAAGCCCATCCTCACAGCCAGCATCACCTCCACCGCCCACCTCCGCACAGTCTGGCCCTCGGTTTGCAGATGCTGCTAACACCCCTGCTTGGCATAACCATCATAACTCTATGAACTCTCCCCAGCATCACCAACATCAACACCAGCCACAACATCATCAGCATATCTATCCTGAAGTCGTTCCTTCGTATCATCTACAGCAAACAAACGTGCAGCAGCAGGTGGATGTGTCGCTTATGTATGGAGGTGCACCAAACGTCTCTATGGAGCCCGTGTCTGAGTTTTATGGATATCCGTCTACCCAAGGGGGCTACCATAATATGCAGGTACTTTCACCTCAGGCGGAGGAGTCACCACATCAGCATTATTTGCCTGTCGATTCATGGCAGAATTTTATCTCTCAATACAAGTGATCTAACGTTGTGTTTGTGCTTTCGTCTGCATCACTACCTTATTAACTTACAGGGACAATTATGCTTTGTACTTGTAGCAATATCTCCCTACTGTAGCCCTCCCTTAAGTGGGTAATGTAGTTTTAACGATCGGATCTTTTATTTGTCGTGGTTAGGGCTTTCATAACTGTAGTGACTTTGTATCTGTTACTTGAAATTCCAATAATCCAGCTTATCTCTTCCAACTTCCGTCCTTCTCTTTCATCGTCAGCTGAGTACGATACGGGTAGCATGTCAGTGCCAGATGCCCGTACTCGGAATAAAATTAGCTTGGATCCCGTAAAAGTTCTTTCTACGTCGTACGTGTCGGCTACCTGAGTGCCGCGTTAAGCTTTTGTCAAGAAATGTCAGACTGACTTTAGACCCTTCTCGTATGTTCATGCGTGCTCCTTGGGTGCGAACAGAGTGCCGAAGAAATTCATACCGAACATCCTACTCTCGGATGTGCTTATTGTGCTTTCCTTATATGCTGGAAAGGAGTGGCTGCTAGACCTCGACGTCGGTGTGTTCTGGGTCGTCATGCGCGTGCTCGCTTGTGGAGGTTTGGGCGTACTTGTTTGGGAGGGGATGACGGGGCAGACGGCAAAGCGGAAAAATCAGAACATTGAGGTGCATGTCGCTGAATTTGTGTTGTCGAGTCGTACTCACGACCTATATTATGACTGTAGTGGTCGGTGTTGGGTATGGCGTCACTCCTGGTATTCATACAACAGGCTGCGTTGTTTACAGCATTATTTCGACTTTCTTCGAACCGGTGCGTCCAATTATAACGTTCCAGCCTGTAATTTCGTCATACGCTTCATCATTGTCATGTAGGGTGATCCTATTTTCACATTTTTCCACTCTGTGGTTTACAACATTACTTAGCATGAGTTCGGCATGTTTGGATTCTATTAGAAAAGGAGCAAATTGATTAACATACCACCGGGCAGGCTCGAAAATCGTTATTCATTGGCTTTGCGCTGATGATTTCAGTTGTTGTTGACACACAATTGTTCTCTACCAACACTTGGCACGTCGTTACGGGTTATGGTGCGCTGGTAATGTACGGCATCACCTCAAGTGCCCTGGATGGTACCCTTGGAGTCCTGTCCCCTTCGTTAGGAAACACCTACACCATCGCTTTGGCCACTTTAGGCGCGTCAATATTTGCCCTTCCGTTTTACCTCTTTAGATCCGTTCTTGTACGCCTAGATTGTGTCCAGTTAACCTGTGACTAACATTCTCTATGCTTAGCTCGGGTTTCCAGCGGAGCCACCTTTATCCCTTGGATCCCTTGCCGTGATACCGGTTGTAGCATATACATTACTATTCTCTGTACCGATCACATCACAGTCGCTCGGTCGCTTATCGTTAATCCCGCAGCACTTCAAGCTATCTTATCCGATCACTGCTGGCGTTTGCGTGATCTTTGGACACTTGGCATTTGCTCAGTCTCAGGCATGGAGTGATTTTCTAGTCTTCGGACTGCTTTATGCTGGCAAGCACCTTCGTCGCATTTTTTCATACTGGCTCTGAGCTGAATCTATCAGGAATGTCCCTCGATAATGTGGATACCTATTCTGGGCCACCCAAAACACCTACCGCTCGCCTTCTCAAAGCATACCTCAAGACAATTTTATTGAATCCAGAATCTAGAAAAATCTTCTACTTCCTATGCCTGAATATGTCCTTTATGTTGGTACAGATGCTTTATGGTGTTTGGACCAATAGTTTGGGTTTGATCTCCGACGGTAAACTATTGTCCTGACCGACTCAACGATTAAGCTCATGATGAATTTGATAGCGATACACATGGCATTTGACTGTATGGCGATTGGAGTAGGTTTGTTTGCGTCCGTAATGGCAACTTGGGAACCAAACGAACGGTTTACCTATGGGTGAGTACGATCAAGTGTAGTTTCTCAGCGTCCTTAATTCATCATGACTTTTAGCTACGGACGAATTGAAACATTATCAGGTTTTGCAAATGGCATTTTTCTAATCCTTATATCGATATTTATTGTTTTCGAGGCCATACAACGCCTGTAAGCTGCTCGACGTGAATTGCCGAATATACCTTACATCTTTGTTTTAGCTTGGATCCCCCCGAGATAAACACGAATCAGCTTTTGCTTGTCAGTACATTGGGCTTGGCAGTGAATTTGTTTGGGATGTTTGCTATGGGTGGACACCACCACCATGTTAGTATCAAACGTCCATTTGGTTGCGACTGCCTAATAACCAGTTCCTAGGGAGGCCATTCTCACTCTCATAGTCATGGTCACTCTCATGCTCCGACTGAAGATCATGATAAACCTGTGTCCCGTCCAAAAGTCCACTCTCATTCTCATTCTCACAGTCCACCAGCTAGCCACTCTCATTCCCTGTCGCCCCCACTTACAGCCCCCTCTTTTCACCGATCTCAGAGCCACTCCCATTCTCATTCTCACTCTCCAGAACCTGTAGAAAACCCAGACCATCATTATCATCTGAGTCCTGATGCGCTGCAAGAACGGTCCAATTCTCTCCCTGAAACTCGATCGTCGTCACATTCCTACCCACATTCCCATCCAGACTCACCTCCGTCTTCAACTCATTCAACAAGTACAAGCATGGGGAATACCTCGCCCACCAAACGCCACTTTCGGGGCCCATCCATTCAGGTCCACCCGGTTTCTTCAGACCCCCAGCCCGAACTACTAACTACCAAACCTGTCTTTTCTCCGGTCTCTGCTGGCATCACACCCAACTACAAATTTGTTTTTGACGAGCACATCACTAAGCATCACCATGCAGGGCATACACACTCACACTCTGCACACGAAGGTCACAGCGATAATATGAGAGGTGTGTTCCTTCATGTTATGGCTGTAAGTAACACCGCGGTTATATTGTATTGTACCTGAAAGGTTTTACAGGATACACTTGGTTCAGTTGGCGTCATTGTTTCGACATTGTTGATTCAATTTTATGGATGGACAGGATTCGATCCGATAGCGTCACTGTTTATTGCAATTCTGATCGCTGCTAGTGTCGTTCCTCTCGTTCTGGACACTGGGAAGGTTCTGGCTCTCGATCTATCACATCGTGACGACGTCATTCAACGCGCACTTCTTGAGGTCAGTTAGGTCAACTCGTCCAGGTTCTCAATAATTCTGAGACAGTCGATTAGCTACCATCTATCCAAGGGCTGGCTTCATATACAGACCCCCAATTTTGGCCCAAGGATGCCTCAACTATTGTTGGATCAATACATATCCAACTTACACCATCTGCCTCGTCATCTGACCCAGGAGGCCCACATTTCAGTCGGCGAGTGACGCATACCGGCCTAGATCGGGTAATTGAGCGAGTAGACACCTTGCTGCGGCAAAAGATACAGGGACTTGAAGAACTTACAATACAGGTCGAGGAGGCGAAGCGGTAGCAAATGGCAATGTACTTTGTTTTATGCGGGCTACATTGTACAGGATTGTCCTTTTGATATTGTCCTTTTGATATTGTCCGTACTAGTGAAGATCATCCTTGAAAGAGAGTGGTGTAGGTAGTTGGAAAATGGTCTTGCGTGTATAGTCCGAGTTCGTGCGTCAATTAGAAAAGCTAAGGGAACGTGTCGAATGAAGGGCGAAGTTTGGGAAATGACGATCTAATGATAAGAAAAATGGGAAACACGAGCCGCAAATAGCGATAAGTAGAGTACCACGAGTTGGAGCACTACAACTCAATGAGAAGACCAGAAAGATCTAGAGAAAAGATCACCACCGATGTCCGTATAAGTGATGAAAAATCGTGGAGACGCGAAATCTGCCTCTGACAGAGATTGAAAAACTCCACGGTGGAAAGCGAAGAGAAGTATGAGATGAGAGCCTTTTTTTTCCGCAATGGCGAACGAATACTGCTAGGGGGTTGGGTTTCCTCCCGTAGCGCCCGGCCGGCTAAACACTCCAGGGGATGGAGGGAATGCATCGCCACCGTCCTGGTCCCTCCAGACATCTTTACTGTACCGCCTCAATGTTCTCCACATCCAAACCATACAACAAACGTCAATCACCGTGATAGAGGTAATGATGATTCGTAGAGCCAGTGCTAAATCCCAAGACATAGGCGGACGGCCAGGAGTGGCGGTAGGCCAGTCAGACGGATCTGCCGTGGAACCGGTTCGCCAGATGAAAGCAAAGATAGCGAGGAGGAAGAATATCGTAGCCCTTTTGAAATTGAGGTCATGAATATCAAAACATGGTGTAAAATCCAACAGTTGAAGACTCACCAACAGGTCGCAACAGCTGGCAATGAAAGCATGATCCATGGACCCCAAAAGACGGAATGTTCGCATTTCTTCGCTTGTTGTGCCCAAAGCATAGCAAAATGAGCAGTTTTGGTCCTAGAGCCTCTGAAGTAGATCGGAAATATTGGACCGTATACGATTCCAGAGAGTGCACGACATAGCGCTAGGAAGGCAATCGACCGAGTGATAGGGTCATCGCTGGCATCTGGAATTTGAAAAATCGTGGGTGATGCACTAGCCAGAAGGAACTCAGTTAAATCACGACTTGAATTGAGCTGGAATTGAGCTGCTTACGCAACGAAAACACAGGCCGTGGTAGCAGCAATCCTCCACTCAAGGATTCGAGAATCGATGAACCGCGACCAATCTTCCTTGACCTTGATAACGGATTTTGGGGGTGGTTCCCGAACTAATGGTGTAGAGTATGGAGGGGGGACCCGAATTGATTCAGGAGTCCGACCTCGCTCTGAGGGGACGAGAGTGGTTGCGCTAGAGAGGACTTGTAATTCGAAGTCGCCAGGGTTTGTTAAAGTAGTGGAGGAGGATGCTGCAGCATCGAGATTGGTGAGTCTGGTTGACAGTACGCTGATCCATTCATCGTACTCCTCCTTGCAATTTTCCGCAGAGTCTAGAACTGTGGAGGCCTGAGAGCTGTAATAAATGGGCAGAAAGAGTAAGATAGGGAGGTACATGTAGCGAAGAAAAGGTTGAGGATTGTGATAAACTCGAATTAAGGGCGAGACAGGAGTTGATACAATTGCTTTGATGAAGCTGATACAACGTTTAAACATTGGTTGGTTCTGGGGGTCTTCCGTCAAGGAAGCCGAATCTGGCAGAGAAGCTGGCTCCTCATTGGGACTACCTATAGCAGAACCATTTAAGTTAAGTTCAATCAGAATCGAGGTGACATACGTCCAGGGCAAGTATTCCCGTAGCCACGTTCAGTACAATTACTAAGAAAATGTGAATCCAACAGCCTATCACCTGATAGACAGTCATTGGCACATACCTACACGGATAGCAGTCTAATTCGCATCTAGAAGTGATAGACGCGTTAAAGAACTGATAATCTGAAACAAAGTTTTAGATAACTTACTGCAGACCAGCTCTGGCAAATGTTTCGGGCTATCAGTTACAGTGCTTGGGATTATCATGCAAGTCACGTACCTGCGGCACTCTTCACATTTTGGACTCATTGCAAGTTGTTGACCTCAGCCGGAGGTCCAGCCAGTTCCAGCCCCCCTTTCGGTGATGCTCTCTTTAGAGCCGTCTTGACGAGATGGTGTGGGTGACGCGGAGAGATATGTCCGTCATGAAGATTAAAAGATAAATACAGGCGCTTAAAAGACTTTCCATTTCGGTTCAAGTTGAACATGTGTGTACCGAATGTGGGTAGGATAGGCATGGAAACGGACGTGCTGTCACACAGCCCTTCAAAATGGGACCTTTGAATGGAAGTTTGAACGCGCCAGTAATGCTGTAGTCGGGGAGCAATCCAATCACACGGATCCGAAGGGTATGGAATTCTGATGGCGAGATGGTTTTTGCCATTCAAGGCTTGAAATCGAGGTATATGTTTCCAATGGCGACAAAAGCCCTGAGGATTGACGTAGAGCGTCCATAGAAAAAAAGAGCCTGGAGTGGATAGCTACGCTGTGGTTGTGCTGTAACTCACGATGAACGGCGCTCTTATGCCAATCTGTGATTCTGGGTGATGACAGTCAGTCTGGCCGCCGGAACGCGTATGTCATGAAAAAAAAAAACACGATCGGCTTCCAATTACTCAGGGTCGTCTGTTTCTTTCAGGATGTATACTTTACTGCTGATTGCGGACCTACAGCAAAATGCTGTGCGCAGTATTAGTCCGCTTGGACGGAAGGAGTGTCGTTGTAACCAAGGTTACTTCACAGCGTAGCCTGTATTTGGATTCGGTCAGACGATTCGTTGCGTGGTACATTGTGACGCTGCGCATCGTAGTAGTGGCGTCGCGTTGCAGCGCGTTCAACGACTCTCACCGAGACTGTTGCTAATGTTCGCACATCAACATTGGACGTTTAGCAAGCATGTGCCAAACAAAGACCTCTTTTTGCAAAGAAATGTTGGGCAGAACATAGCATCATCGAGCCGTATACCTCTGTGCTGTACATTCGCCATACTAAAAGGGAACTTTAAATGACGCCGATGTAAGCTGTGGCTTGAAGTCGTCCTGTACTGTATTTTTCAAAGCGTGCTGGCAACTTTGCGCCTCACAACGCAGGGGGTGGAGTGCTGACAGGACAACGTTTCGAAGTGCTAGAAACGAACTGGGCTTCAACTCTGAACACGATGCGTTGCTATAATTCTCCCAGAATATTTCCAAGCCTACAATTTTTTCCACTCAGACTCGCTGAGATGTGCATTGCGCTGAGTGGGAGCCTTCGTCGCAGTTGATCGTTGAACGTTTCAAAGTCGACAGATCATCAAAACTGTGAAGATCGCGGCGGCCTGGATGTAGTTCTCGAGTTGCAGAATGCTGATGATTTTTAGAGGTTTGCCTGTATTCTGGTTATTGTTACTGTTATACTGTATGTCGACGCGTACTGTACCACGTGAAAGAGATGCAACGGACACCGCCACAAGAATTCATTGAATGATGAATGGACGCAAATCAAAGTCTAATACATACACTTACACACACTCCTTTCATATAATTTTCTTTCTTTTACGACTTAACTTTGACATTTATCGGGGAAACGGTAAATCTTGCATATGGCTCTCAATCTTGCCGACCCTGGAGCAATTGTAGCAGCCTACGATTCCATCATCGACGCTCGCAACACCAACAATTGGTGAGCAAAGTATAATCCGTCACTGTAACATACCTGTTATCACCTCATCTCAATTACTAAAAGGCTGCTCCTTCAATACTCCAAAGTGAGCTGTTTATTGCTGTCTCCAAGATCAACAACATGATTCTTCCATATTGTTAGTTTGATGAGCTCGCGCTCTTAGACCATGGCAGTGGCGGGCTCCGAGAATTGAAACGTAGCATCCAACATCTGGACCAGGTACATATTGGGTTCTACCGCGAAGAAATCGACGATACAGAGCCCGGTTATGCCCTCATTAACTACATACCTCCCTCTATACCCGCCGTGAAGAAAGGTACGCTCCCGGGTCAATTCTTCTTTGTATGCTCTTGGCCTGCATTACTTACGCGTCGTCATAACACCCAGCGCGTGCGCTTGTCCACTCTCGTCGTGTGGGTGGGGCTGTGTTCAAAGTCCGTACAATTCATTGTTCTTCGTTGTCCCATTGTCGGTGGGAAGTTTCTATATAAGCACTCAATCTGACGTCTTTTTGTTTTTTCTCTTCTTCTCCCCTCAAATAACTTCACACAGAAGCATCAATCGACTTTGACAGTCGACTATCTTGACCAACTGACGCCAGAAGCCGTCCACAACTCGTTAATTCAAGAGGATCTACCGGACACTCCCAGCACTACCTCGACGTTTCGAATGGGTCGTCCAACAACCGCGCCTGGGGCGTCCGCCTCGCACACCCACGCTCACACCCATTCCCACTCTCGTTCGAACCCGACGACAGATTCACCGCTCGTCGACAAAAACAAAGCCCTCCCCGATCCTACCGCAACCGAAGGCACCTTCGTCATTGAACCTGTTCGTCGTGTTGCATCAGAGGCCCCTCCCTCAACATCAGCAAATTTACAGTCCGGCGCACCGCCAATAATCGCTAAATCTTCCAGCATGTTTTCATCTCTTATGAGGCGCAAGAAGAAGTCAGACTCTGATATCGAGGATAACGGGGGGCCTCCGCCTCCCACGCCACCTAAAGACGACAAAGGCAGAACAATCGCGGCTGGTGTGCCAGGACACCTATACCCTCAACTTCATCAGCCGTTCCAGCAGGGTTACCAAGGGCCCTCTCAAGCTTTGGTTCCTGTGCGTCCCTCCGCTGGTGCTCTCACACCATACGAGCACCCACAACGTTCGCGTACTGGTAGTCTTTCCGAACTTGCCGTTATCTCGCATGCGAGCAGCTCAGGCCATGGGCCAGATGAATTTGGGCACGGTCATGGATATGATAGGCGGGGTCGGCAGCGTCAAGGTTCTGAACCCTATCATCAACACAATGGGGTTCAGTCTCAGAGCAGGCTAGTGGCCGCAAACCCAGTCATGTCACTGTCACTGCCATTACGTGGCAAGTGGATGGCGGAGCCCATGGATGCTGCGGAGAGGCTGAGGAGGAGGCAGGAGGAGCTGAAGCAACGGCAAGAAGAGGAAGAGGAGTCGAGGAAAGAGGAATACAGGTTCAAGGACGAGTTGAAGAGGCGTAAAGAGCAGGAGTTGAATGAATTGAGGGAGGCTGAGGCGAGGCGCCGGGCATCAATCGAGGAGGAATTGCAAAGGTTCATGGCTGAGAAGAGGAGAAAGGAGAAGTTGGAAAGGGAGGAAGAGGAGCGAAAGAAGGCTGAAATTGAGGAGAGGAGAAGGGTAGACAGGGCGAGAAGGATGGAGGAGCACCGAAGGCTTGAGCAATGGCGGAATGAGCAGAATAGGTTAATCGAGGAAGCTGCCAGGCGCACAGAGGAGTTGCGGATAAAGGAGGAAGATGAGAGACAGAAGAAAATAGCCTTAGCGGAAGCGAAGGTGAAAAAGAATCACAACATCGACTCGTTAATCTCGGGGTGGGTGACCATGCAGACAAGCGACTCGCTACTGTGGAAAAGGCGGTTTTATAAGTTTATTGGGACAGCAGTGTATTTTTATAGAAGTCCGAAGGTACGAGTTGCTTTTGTTGATTATAGGTTAGGTTGCCGTTTGAACGCTAAATGGAACTCTCTAGGATATGCAACATTATTTGGATAAAACTGAGCTGCGCGGCCAAGTGGTTGGGCTTAAAGAATGGAATCAGGGATACGAGGAACTTGAGGCGATTCCGTACTCATTTGCAATTGAATTCAAGGATGGGCGAGTTGGTCATTGGTCAATGTTTTCCGATTCCGAGGAAGATAAGGTGGGAAAGTGGCGCCCTTTCATTGCAATTTTTACTTTGACTGACTGATATTCAATGCAGTTCAAATTACTGGGGCTTCTACACCACGCTGCCGGACTGTAAGCAAGGTGTTTTATTCTTTGTGTTTTAATAGTGTCTGTATGTACATGTCGTCGATATTTCTATCATTAAGTTATTCTTTCCGGCTCACGGCTAAAGTAATACCTTTACCCGCCCGTGACGTGATGACGTGTGACGGCAACGAGTTCTCAAGTTTCCTTCCCATCTTCAGTTTTATATTTCGAAAAGGGCAGCGTCTTTTGGTCTGCTTCGATAGCCTCGTCCTTCAATGGCGGGCTTGGTCTCCCCCAGGCCACTTTCTTATCTTCAACAGAACGTTCAGTACAATCCCTATCATCGGGGAACCTTGTCAAACTACTCCGTCACCCCACCCCTCTCCACGGCTTCCCTGGCTCACTCGGTGCCCCACCAAGGCGTCGGACAACTGTTAGCAGCTAACAACACCATAAATTCTAACATTGTTGCGCAAGAAGATGGAAAAATCTTTAGTCTTGTCGTAGATTTGATGGATCCCAACACGAGGGAGGGAGCGTTGTTAGAGCTGAGCAAAAAGAGAGAACAGTACGATGACCTTGCGCTCATTCTCTGGCATTCTTTTGGTGTGTTGTATTGATTGACTTTGGCTTCCATGACAACTCATCTCTTATTGTGTGCAAGGTATCATGCCTGCGCTTCTGCAAGAAATTGTCTCGGTGTATCCCTTGCTCTCGCCGCCTAACCTCACTGCCCATGTTTCTAATCGAGTTTGCAATGCGCTTGCACTTCTACAATGCGTTGCATCTCATTCGGAGACAAGGCAATTGTTTTTGAATGGTAAACCAGCGCATAATGATATCTACCTTGACTGACTGACAATTCATCATAGCTCATATACCTTTGTTCCTATATCCATTCCTGAACACGACTTCTAAAACACGCCCCTTCGAATATCTGCGACTCACGTCTCTCGGTGTTATTGGCGCACTCGTAAAGGTATCACCGAGATTGATTTGTATCTGATCAACCCTCGGCTCATTGGTTCCTGGAACAGCAAAACGACAACAATACTGTAATTCACTTTTTATTATCAACAGAAATAATTCCCTTGTGCCTTCGCATCATGGAGACGGGCTCTGAACTTTCAAAAACTGTAGCCATCTTCATCGTACAAAAGATTTTACTCGATGAGACAGGGCTGCAATACATCTGTCATACCTACGAACGCTTTTATGCCGTCGGCACCGTGCTAAGCAACATGGTCAACCAACTCGTAGAAACCCAAGCTGTACGGCTGCTCAAGCACGTCGTCAGATGCTACTTGCGGTTGAGCGACAACATGAGGTAAGCCTATGCTGTGTGGAGAGACATCTTCGTCCTTGACGTTCGCGTTACCAGGGCTAGAGAGGCTTTGCGTGCATGTCTACCCGAGCCCCTCCGCGATCAGACATTTAGCACACTGTTGAAGGTGAGACCTTGATTTCTTACCGAGAACAAGAGTCTTGATGCAGTGTAGGGTGATATGGTGACAAAACGGTGCTTAACGACACTCTTGCACAATCTCAATGATGCTTAGTATTTGGAATTTGATTCGGACTCATTTATACTTCTCAGTGTCATTCGTTGCTTTATTATTTTCAAGCATAAGAGAACAATGTTGTACAATTAAAAGTGGTCCTATACTCCAATATATATACATAGCTAGTGTCATGATTTATAAGGCCCGTGAGAAGTGTTTTAGAATTTTGTTTCTTGCTCCGTTGTCCACTATGAGCATGGGCATGAATACGACCGTGTGCAATGTCTACGATTCATTGGACGGCACAAAGCTCTGCCTAACATCATTGACACCTTGGTACTACTCATACAAATCCAGCCTCGTTTCTGACATCCCCGACCACTACCTCGCCCTCGCAGCGCCAGTCATTGCATACTGGACCGTTTCCCTTGCCTTTCACTTCCTAGACATTTCAGGCTGGAAATGGCTAGAAAAATACCGAATCCACGAGTCCGCAGAAGTTCGATCGCACAACCATACTACCATGTCGGAGGTCGTCTGGGCTGTACTCTTGCAACATCTGATTCAAACTATCATAGGCCTGGTTTGGCTCGATGAACCGATCGTTGTGAATCACTCGGACCAGATGCATATTATAGGGCTACGAATATTACCAGTGCTAGTGAAAGTGATTGGGCGAGTGAAGGCCCAAAATGCCCTGTCAGATATCGTATATTTTGTGTATTGGTGGGCCATACCAGCTTTCCAGCTCCTATCAGCTATGTACGTCCCCCGTACTCCTGAGAAGCAGTCTCTTTTGACTCACGTCATCTATGCACACTCAGATTCATCATGGATACGTGGCAATATTTTCTCCACCGATGGATGCATATCAACAAGTTTATGTACAAAAAAATTCACTCTGTACACCATCGCCTCTACGTTCCGTATGCCTTTGGTGCCCTCTACAATCATCCGGTTGAGGGTTTTCTTCTTGATACGCTCGGTGCAGGCATTGCGGAGCTCCTGACAGGGATGAGCACGCGGCAGGCGATGGTATTTTTTGTGCTCTCGACAGTGAAGACGGTGGACGATCACTGTGGATATAGTCTCCCTTTCGACCCTCTCCAGCTTATGACGAGAAACAACGCAGACTACCATGATATTCACCACCAGGTATGTCATTCGTCTGCTGTCATCAATAAATCGCTTATTCATTGTCAATAGATCATCGGTATCAAATCAAACTTCTCACAACCTTTCTTTATACACTGGGACACTTTACTCGGCACTCGCATGACTCGGCAAGACGTTGCATTACGCAAGCATAAGCAGACGCACAAAGTAGAGTGATGCGCCGATATAAATGATACCCTCAGCTCCCTGCTTATCTTATCTATAAAGAGAATCATATGTATCATACTGCACAATTTAATTTTCGAGGATCGTACTGGTTGTAATGAAACGACATAAAATAGCTGACGAATCTGACGAATTTGGGATAGTGGATGGAGGATTATGAATAGGGAGATTATTTCGTGTACCATGTCATGGCGTTTGATAATTATAGGCTCATAACCTAGCAAGCAAACCCCCGCGTACCCTCGGTTCCTGACTTTGTACTACTACATAATAATAGTGGCGCAATTTGACAATTTCCATGTTCTGCACGTACGGCAGTCGACATGTATACAGCCTATATCCCGCCTTACTTTGCGCGCATGGCTTTCTATTCGGCGATTCATGCGTTGGCATCTCGCCACCAATTCCAGTTTTAAGCACTTCGTGAGTTGTCAAAGTCCACCCGAGTGTGAGTCGCCCTTGTCACAGGAGGCTCGGTTGCGGAAGTTTCTTGCGCAAAAATTTACCGTAGACGGGTATGATAACTCACTCGTAAATAGGGACCGCTGGCTTTGTATAAATGAAACGACTTAAAAATCCCCGAGAGATGCGATACATGCTCTCTGGTGCATAAGTCGAAAATCACTGATGGAGATTCTCATCACCACTTTAGATCTGCTTTTGTCATGCGAAATGCGCGGGTGCCGATGCGATTTAATCCGACATAGACAATACTACCAATTGGCCAATGCTGACTTGGACAAAGGGATACTCTCCATCTCCTGTTCGTATTCCACTTCTACTCTGGGACCTCCTGTCAAAGAAAGAGTAGATAAAATTCTCAAATTCAGAAAGAAAAAACCTACTCTTCGCCTTCTTGTCTGGTCGCTTGCGCAACGGTTTGATCGCTGGCATTGGAGAGCCTTTCCTTTTCCCAAGGGACACTTTTGGCTGTACGTTCTCACCTCCCTCGTCAGCCTCAGACCCTTCTTCATCAGATTCATCTTCGCTACCCGTTCCATCCTTGAACATTTAAATGTCAGCTGCAGCAGTGTAAATAAGGCACTAGGAACCAGCTGACCCCAATATCCTCCAAATCACTCAATTCGTCATCCTCATCCCCGCTTACATCGCTGACGAACTCCCGTTCTCCCCATTCACCTTCCTCCTCCTCCTCTAGTAACTCTTCGTCCGTCTCGTCGTCTACCAAGTCCAGCTCTCCATCTACCAATCCCTTATCCGAACTGACAGTGCGATTTTTTTCCCCATCTAGAACAGCTTGCCATACACTCTCATTCACATTGAGAGGGGCGTCTCCATACGCTTTGGATTTGAGACGCTCGATAAGCTCTTTTTCGATAGACCGCTCGAGGTGAGCAGCTGAGAGGGCTTTGCGCTCTCGCACAGCTTCACGACGGTCTAATTTTTTCTTTACGCCTATGAGTTTTGGTCTTACGAGACAAGGGACATGGCAGAGTCGTCAACGAAAGGAGCTGAACACGCAAACTAAATACGCACTGCTGCCGCAGCTTCATGCGTCGCATTTTGATGAGGTACTGCGTGATTTTCGTTACGCGTTGCTTACATTTGTGAGTCGTGAAATTTGGCCAGTGGATGAGCTCGCTATCGATCTGTGCGCGATAAATTATTCAACTCATATCGTCCGATGAACGATATATTCTAGTGTTGATACCTGCTCCAGTGCTTTCTGATAATTGTTGGACAGCCTTATGCGTTCCCACATTCGCGCTGGACTGTGCGCACGCTCGATCGTCTTCACGAAAAGATATAAGATTCCTGGTGAAAAATGATCACTTTAGACAGGGGAGAACTATCGATTGAGGTGGAACCATGCCCTCTTGTTCCCTGACTGTTGCATATCGCGAGTTCGCTAATGGACAAGACTGGCGAGTACAAAAGCCGGTTACATTGTATTCGTTCCGGCAAAAGTTCTGCGTTGTTGTCCTTTTGAAAGAAGTCAGCTCAGGTTACTTCACAGCATTGGAGCATGAGATGAACTAACTTGACTTTGTAAGAACAAAATTGCTGATTGATAACAGACCAGATAACGTCGTCGCTCTGCATGCCTAAAATAATGAATCGCTAAGCAGGTATCGACTTGAAGCCTTGAGCAAAGTTCGTTGTGATCAAAATTTCAGTCACGTGGGCTCGGACCGACTTTCCGATGGCCGTAACATTTGAATACGCTGCATTGCATTCAACATTATAACAGCCATAGACCACACGACGCGTCCAGCTAACACAGTGTCCATAATCCTACTCTTACTACGCTGGGTCTTGCGATTGTTTTTCGGATGGTTTTTTAAAGTAGCTGGTGTCAAACGGGAAGACTTTTCTGATGAGCCTATCGTGGATCACAAAGTTTTTTAACCTGCTGCTCTGTTACTCCTTTTCCTTCAGGCCACAGAACCCGGATCATACCCTTTCTCGTCGAAACTCGTCAGGGGCACTGCTCGTTTGGTTTATGCAAATGCCATACCCCATGACCCGAGATATTTCAACTAGTCTCCATGTCCTTTACGGAGCTGCTTACCCCAGTGCTACTACAGGATGGGATGTCCCCACAATGCCGTATGTTGATTCCCTTTCTTTTCTCACCTCTTCCTTGCTTCTTAGAATCCGTTCCATTGACTCTATCTTCACGGAGGGCCTCTCTATCCCTGTCCTTAATTTTATGGCGAAAGAGTCATCATGCTGCCCATCTGCTTCATTCATGAGCATGGCGCCCGCTGTCAAATTAGACTCTAGCCGTCCAATGATGACTGCACATTGAATGTTTTTCCGCTACCCTGGCTTTACACTCGTTTAATTTGCGATGATTTCGGGGGCTTACATCTGTATCATCAAACCTCTGCTTCAATGTTGTCCCTAGGTCAGTCGTGCTTTTTTTGCTTCGCCGTG
>JABCKL010000012.1:25816-70389 GCA_018851305.1 Calocybe cyanea
CTCACGGCGCTCTCCTGGTCGGATGGCACAGAGCTTCCTATGGTAGCCCGCCTCGATGCTCTTTTCTTCTTGCTTTTTTTCCCAACGTCCTCTCCACTATCCCCAAGCAGAGCCAGGAGGGCGCCTCTCGATGCATTTTCTTTCGCTTCTCCCTTCGTTCTCCCAAAACCTAGACCATAAGTCTTACCATCGACTACGCTACTGCTTCAGCGGCACAATAGCAGGTGGTAATCAGCATGCATTACCGAGCGCCACTACAGTCCACTTAGCCTGGTGAGGCCTCCCTTCCACCTCTTCGTGATATTGCACTTGTACTTGCAATTTCATCGCAAGATTGTTTAACTCCGTCCGGTAATCTGCAAGCAAATTGGACGTTAGTTTGAGCACAGGATAGACCATGCATCGCATACGCCGATGTTCAGAGAGGCCAATCTGTCCCGAATATGAATCCGTACTCATTATCGTATTGGCGAGATGGTATAGATGGTAGAGTGGCTTAGGCGCTCGAGCGTGGTTATTTCGCTTGCTGCCCCAACGTCCGGCGGCTTCTTCTGAATTTGACCGGAACACGAACTGAGCTCCGAGCGCAGTTGCTTGACCTGGGTTTGCCTAGCCAAGTCACCAACGAGTTAATTAAGACGCTTTCTACTCCGTTCGGAATGCTCAAGTCAAAACAAGGTGTAGCATGCCTCAACCGCCGAACACATCGAAGGCTTTCATTAACGAGCAAACTGCATTGAGCAAAAGGAGCAAGGCAATTTGCTGATGGAAGCAGCAAAAACGTCAAACAAAAGGTGTGTAAGAGGCAGTGCACCACAGCACTTGAAGACCTGTCCCTGTGCGTGGGTTCCCGGAAGCAAGATCAAATGAATTAGATAGGTGAGCTGCCCATTAATGTACCAGTTAATATAGGCTATGAAAGCAAAACGAAACATATGACATACTATTTAATCTCATGATCCTGGTGGTGGCATTTGTTTTCCACCTCGGGAAACGGAGATATCTTGATCAGATTGGCTCTAGCGCCGAGTCGTGTGAATGAGAGTATGCACATTCTGATGGCATATTGACAGCTTAACGCCCACAGGAGTATCGGGCGTTTAAAACAAAAGAGTACCGCTGATTGGTGAGAAACGACAACAACGCAGACACCTTTTTCTAAACGTTGAGCATGTTTTTGCGGTGACATTTGCTGTAATCCCAAAGTAGAAAAGTAATTCTGAGAAGAGAAAATGAAAAGGCAATAAATTAACTGCTTATGATCATCAATAGATCATGCAGCAGATAGAGTACAGTCCACTGTTGTACATGTGTACTGATTTAGTTGGCTTTCATCTAGATAGGCTAAACATCGGAACAGTGACCATTGTATAATAGATGATCGAGATTGTAGGATAGAAGTGATCGAATAGGGCCGCTTGGACTTTGATATCGCGTAGGGCGGAAAGACATTCCACTGACAAGAGGCAAGGCACATACATAGATATAAACGAAAGCCGAATTTAGTTATTAAGACGATCCATTTTGACCGTCCGTCTCACGCGACGTGGACACTTGACCCTTATTTTTTGGCGCGCATTGCAGCCACTACGGCACTTGATCCGGGTGGGGTTTGAAAGTTGAGTGCTCAAGTACTGTGAGTTGAGTGATGAAAGAGTAGTTCCAGCTTAACAACTCCCAGAGACCGTTGCTGTGGAGTATTGAGTCTAGGAAGACATATAGCTATCAACTCTTCCAGCGGTTTGATATGTGTGAATGAAGAATAGGATGGATCAAAAAAAAACAATAACTGTCTTGCTCGAAATGGGACCGTCACAAGACCGTACCATGTTGGAAATTAATGGAGATGCAAGCTATACTGGGAAGATACACAGGTGGGTGTGCAAGACTAGGGCCCAGGAAGGAAGGTACATCCCAGATTGGGCAAAAAAAAAACATATGCACTAGAGTAGACTCAGATATCTCAGCATCAGTTACATGTCGGAGAAGAGGCGGCGTAATTCCGGATTCGATAACGAAGCCATATAACGGACGACAGTTAGATACGGAGAAGGATCGTAGGCTGATGTTGGTCTTGCCTGGGCAAGCGGACTGGACCAAATCTAGTTGAGCATTATTTCGGGAGTCGCACCAAGACAGGCAGATAAATAGAAAGCACCAGCGGTCGACAGGATAGTTTGGCAGCATCCCTGAATCCTGATTGCCATTCTGATGAGGCGGTGCAAGTCTATCAATCTTGTGCAGAGCGTATGGAGGCGTTCGATGCTGCTCTGATAATAACAGCTTGTGGGGAGAAAACCTTGAGATGTTTCGAGATTTGGAACTGCGTGGGCTTCGCAATCGTCAGTGTGGATCAAAGTACAATATGGGGTTATTCCGTGCAAAGGACTCTAGTGGCGTTGCACCGTCAACGCACGTGACTCGGTAACAACTGCCGTGGCTGGGTCTACATGCCTACCAGCTGGTCGTTGTTGACTTGCATGATATATCTCCTCTTACTCGACGACAATCATGCCATCTTTTGACGGAAATAATGTACAAACCATTGAATTTGAGGCTCCACTATCAACCGATGCCACCTCAGCCGCTAAAAAGCACTTCTCTATCGATCTCACCCTCGAACTCGAACGGCAACTAGATATGGAATCCTTTCCCCCCACGCCTGCGTACTATACGGACGCTGACACGAAAAACATGAAGAAAATGACTACCCGCGATTCTCTGGATCCACACGTCCTTACTCACATCGTGAAGCAGCTACAACAATCATTGGCTGATGTCACGAAAGACCGCGACGAGCTTCGAGACATGATCACATTATCGCACTCCCATGAAGCCGAGTTACAAGACGCTTTGCAACACATGATTGATAAAGCTACAACAATGGAGGTTGAATTGAGTGACGCGAGGAAGAAGATTAAAGATGACGAGGAAGCTATCGCTTTACTACGTACAAAAGTCGAGGAGAGCAGGTTAGGGGACGTTTAAACGACATTGTTATTAGTCTCTAACCCTTTCACCAGGCGAGGCCTGATGCGACTCCAGAGTGAGAGGCGACAAAGTTTGGCACCAGTCGACGTAACTCGCACAGGTATCCCATCTTTTGGCAGCCCGCCGTCTTCCAAACGTGCATCATTTGCACCCCTGACAGGCAGTCTGACTGCACGTCCGTCACAAGGCCACGGTC
This sequence comes from Calocybe cyanea, assembly GCA_018851305.1. Taxonomy (NCBI): domain Eukaryota; kingdom Fungi; phylum Basidiomycota; class Agaricomycetes; order Agaricales; family Lyophyllaceae; genus Calocybe; species Calocybe cyanea. The sequence goes on from JABCKL010000012.1 coordinate 29,004, forward strand.
ATAGGCGCATTGCTTCCTTGTCTGGTTCCCCGACTAACGCTGCTTTCCTTGACAAAGGGGCCAACCCTCAGACACTTTCGCTATCCGATGGTCTGATCTCTCCCAACGCTTCCGGCAATTCGCGGAGGTACTCTGGTTTTTATGGACGAACCTCGCCGTCGCTATCAGATGACTCATCAAATGCGGGGATGGAGGCATTGCGGAAAGAGCTGCGGCAAGTAAAGGATGAATTGGAGCAGACGAAGCACGAGCTGCTCGAATCCCATGAATCTAGGGAAGCGTCTGAGATGATTGTCAAAGCTCTTCGGGACATTATTGGTTCAAGTCATAATGGTAGCCCGGAAGACGACACATCGGATATGGCATCTCTAAAATTGCCACCACCGCCTACGGTAGTTCAGGATGACGAAGAAACCGAGAGCAAGAAGACTGGCGGTACTTTATCCTGGGGGCTTGGTAAGATTTGGGGCGATTCTACTTCGAAAGCATCTCCCATTGTCCCTCAGTCGGCAACTGTTGGACCTCCATCCGCCTTCCCGTCATCTCCGCAATTGCCAATGTCCGCCAACCCACTATCACGCAAGATTGGTGGTTTCTTCAGTTCGCGGAGTTCGTCCGTTAGTTCGCTAACGTCTTCGCGAGCCCCGCTCTCTCAAATCAACGCTACACCAAGCATCCGAGAATCAACGTATAGCGCTTCGGACTGTTCATCCGTCGTCGAACCTGCTAGTCCGCAAAACGAATATAGCACACAAGTAGTGGTACGGGATGCGTCCAATTATTCTGATACCAGCACAGGAAATAGCCCTGAACTGGGGAAGGAAACCCAGGTGCATGTACCATTACGGAACCGTGTCGCCGCCTCATGATATTCTCTTCTTCATTATGCCTCACATGCCAGGATTATGGAAACGCAACTGATATATGGTATATTTATTGTAATTTTGGTGAGTATAACACTCATACGGAGTCTTGGAGAATCCCAGCCAGCCAGTTCTCTTCTCTTGCGCTCACCATCAATCCAATGTCCTCCGCCTCTCAGTCTGAAAAACTGCCAGGAAACCCCGCTTTCCCCCCAAATCCAGTTAAAAAGCGAAGAAAAGGTGCAACTCGCCTCAGCTGCGCCGAATGCCGCAGGTACCCGCCTCAGCAGTCAATCCAGGGCAGTCTTATCACGGCTAACCTTTTATTTCCCTAGACTCAAGCTACGCTGCGATCGAGGCATCCCTTGTGGATCCTGCATAAAACGTGGCTGTGGTGCTATCTGTCCTGATGTACACCTACACTTCTTCATTCCTACCGACACTTTGTCTAATACTTCTTCCATAGGGTTCCCTTACCACTGGTCAAGGAAATCGGTATTGATCAACTCATAAGCAAAGATCTTTTCATATGCTTATACTCTTCGCTTAGCTTTGTCCTCGCATCTACTCAAGAATTACATGAAAAAATATCCGAATTAGCGACCCGCGTCCGCCAACTCGAGGATGCTTTGCGATCAACTCATTCTCATCTCTCTCCTGATCCGCATCCCTTGTTATCAGAGGAACTACTTAAAATTAAAGCACCTTTGCAAAGGGACTCTGTGTCTACAAGAACTCAGAACTCTGTCAAAGAAGAGGAACAGAACCCAGATGTCGTTGACGCCTTTGGTTCATTATCCATCAGTATGTCGGGAAGGGCAAAATACTACGGTCACATAGCAAGTTCGTGGGTGAGCAATCAATCATCCTGCTTAGAAGCCTTGTATAGTAACCTAATACAACGGTCAGCATTTTTTGCAGGCAAGCGTCATTTGAAGTGTACATCAAACCTTTCTAAGCTTCCTTACTCTAGAATGAGCTTCCAGAAGACAGTGTTCAAGCTGAACAGCTCGCAAACCTTCGCACTGTACTCCCGTCAGATATCCTCAAGAGGGCCTCTGCTCTGCCAATATCAGTTTCCAACCAGTCTTCTGAAAGTGAGCGGGTCGGCCTTCAAGACCTTTTTTGGTATCTACCACCTGCCGACAAAGCTTTGGAGCTTCGATCAATTTACTACAGCCATGCGGCATGGATGTAAGCCGGCCATATCATGACACGGATCTTTTTTCAACCCGGTCTAATACAGGTACAACCCCATATCCCAGGAGTCATTTGACAGCCAAATTTACACTCAGTTCTATGATCCCACCGTCGGCCCGCAACAAGATGACCCCCTGCTATCCCACCGTCTCTCGCTCATGTTTATGGTGCTTGCAATTGGTTCTCTCATGAACATGTCTCTCCCAGCCCACAACTTGGAAGCGGAGAAGTACCATCAACTGGCGAGGGCTGCTTTGTTCTCGAGCTCTATATTTGATGAGCCCACGGTCAATGCTGTGCAAGCTTTGGCATGTCCACGCTTTTTCATATAATCATCCACTCCTGATTCTTGGGCGTCTACAGTACCTTATGACATTTTATCTCTTCTTGGCTGATCGCCATGGGACGAACTCGGGAACGCGGTGGGCGATTATGGGGATTGCCATAAAAGTTGGCCAAAGCGTGAGTTATCTATTTATATATCTCCCAACGTCCGAGTTTTACCGAATCATATATAGATTGGGTTACGTGAGGCTGTTTTTCTTGGGGAGGTTGCTGTAAACAAGACTAACCGCTCTTTAGATCGTGACAGTGGACGCTGGAAGGTAGACCCTTTAGAAATTCAGACTAGGCGCGAGCTCTTCTGGGAGCTTTTTACATACGATTCATGGCAATGCCTCACATTTGGTCGACCACCGTCTTTCGCCTTAGCCCATGTGGACTGCAAAATGCCGTTCGTAAGCGATACAAGCGATGAAAAGAGCTGTACGTGATGTCTTCTCAACAAAGCATACGTCTTGCTCACGATCGCATTAGTCCATGCATGGAAGCACCGTTTCAGCTCCGAGTGCATGTCCCTTTTGCATGATCAAGCGTTCGGAGCGAAAACGCCGACTTATGCCACAATTCTTCAACTAGACCGAAAGATGCGTGCCTTCCCTGTTCCTCCGGTTCTCCAAGTAGCAGGGTTTGGAAGCTCGGAACCGCGACCCGGTGGTTTCCCAGAAACAGTGATGCTTACCCTTCAGCGCCACACTGTCCTTGCCATTAGAGAGTCAAGTAAGGATATTCATTGTCTTGTGGTCTTGTTAGATATATGCTAATGTACTGAATTTACATCCGACAGATTTGCTGTACCTGCACAGAAGTTTCTTTGCACGCGCCATAAGTGACCACCCCAAAGATCCTCTCGGAAGTCCATACGGTACATCAGTAATAGCCGCTTATCGGAGTGCTGGTTCACTCGTGGCTCTGATGCGGAACCTCCACACTCAGCTCAAAGAGCCAAGCGAACGAATTTGGTTCCTCTGGACACACATGTTCTCTTGTGCCGTAAGTTCTCGACGATTCTCTAACAAAGAAGAAGCTTTAATTCTACTTGAAACAGATTATTTTAGGTTCAATAGTGACGCGGTGTCCTTCCATGAGCTTGGCGCCATCTGCGCTTGTTCAGTTGGATTCTGCATGCGAACTTTTCTCCAAGGCGGCTCACGGATTCCGTGCCGGAAAAGTCTTGGTAAGCTACTCGGAGGTACGGATACCTTGCCGATCTAATCTTCACGTGTCTAGGATATTATGTTGAACCTGCGCGAGAAGGCACACTACAGCCTCGACGAGTTCAGGAAAGGGCGAGGATCTCCATTAGCCAAATACAGCCTGTCTTCTCCGACAGACGCAGCTGCCCAAGGAGGAGACGAGGACGATGAGCTAGCGCTACTAGGCGGTAAGACACGGCTAGTCGCAAAGAAAGAGCCATCGTCCCCAACAATCATGGAGCGGTCACCTACATCGCACAACCCCGTTGTACCGTTACCGCTGAATGAACAGATGCATCCAAGCATTTTAGAGTACTTGGGTACCTTTGGCCAGGGACAGTCGCAGCTGAATAACGGACATGGTCAAAGTCCACCACACTCACCTCGACATAATTCAGCGGGTTCAACTGCCTCAGCACATAACTCTTTCTCGGACGACGTTTCCCCGGTTTCAATGTATGGAATGTCGACTATGCCTACATCTCCGACGTTCCAAACGGAGCCTTCGACATACATTTCTCCTAGCCAGCAACAAGCTTCTCCCACACGCGCCTTCCCTTCACATCAGCCTCATTCACAACGTCCGTCTCAGCATCAGGGTATGCTGGGAAGCATGCCAACGACGTCTGCGCAGACGTTCCCGCCTTACTTCCCTGTGTATGATTATGGTACGAGTATGGCTGACGGGAGGGTGAGCGGAAGTATGAATGGTGGCTTGAATGGAGCGGGCGTATATGGGGATGCGCCGATGTTAGATGCGCATCCCGTTCCGCATAACCAGCGGCGATCATCTGGCTCACCCGATAGCAACATGCAGATGACCTGGCATGAATTTGTGGCTGGTGTTGCGATGTAAAGGGATAGCCATCCCCCGGAAATATATGTATTGATCTGTGGTATTCTCGCTTATTACCAGGCTGTTGTGGGTTGCTTTCTATTTAGTGCTCGCCTTAGTAAAATTTCTAGCGCTGTGTATATTGTAAAGTAGTTTCAGTTACCAGATGTATTCGTATATTTAATCGGCTAGGAAGTATAGCTAGGAGACTGACTGCCACGCATTTTTTTCCGGTGGTATGTAACGTATGCTGTGAAATTCAGAAGCAGCTGATTTCGTATAACCTTGAGATTTGGCTGACTGACGCGGTGAACTGACGCCTGACATGCATGCCTTACAGCTTCAACGCGGCACTTGGGTTGCTGGAAGCGCGTCGACGACGGCAGGAGAGGTATCAGGTGTTTTATAATCACTCAGCAAGCGTGTAACGATACTGAGGATTTTGGGAGATTTTCGCGTAATGGCAACAATGTGCGACGCAGGACGAGGGACAAATTGATCTTCCCCATTTACTTAGGTGATCGCGATCGAAATCTGAACGGGACTATTTTATTTGCTGATCTGGTGATTTATGTGCTTCAGGCATATGTCAAATACCTAGCCTACTCGCACAATGGTTAACAGTACACGCTCATATCATGTAAAGATTCTGTGCATGTCCCGGCGAACCACAGACAGAGCCAGAATTAGTTCTCTGTAAAACGCACGAGCGTTCAGATCACTCCCTTCTTCACAATATCTGCTAGCGATCTCATCCATTTCCACGCCCATACAACGCCTGCAAGGTCGAGAATTGCGATGATAGCAAATAATGCTCGAAGTGCCGTTGCTCCCGACTCTGAAAGTGAGGGATCCGAGGCGGAATTAGACGAATCTGCTGCCGCCGTCGGCGCGCTAGCATGCCAAATGAAAGAAAGCATGGAAAGAGTGTAGAGGAGGAGAGCCCTGTTTATACATAGTATCAGGCCAGGGTTATGAGAAGGTGTCGTTAGGCAGATGCTCACCAGAGTGTTGCGCTGGCGGGTAGGGAGAGTATGATCCATGGTCCCCACTTAGCTTTCACTCCGCGAGTTTCCTGAGGAAAGACGGGTGTTAGACCTTGGATTGTTAATTGATAGCTGCTTCTCACTTTTGTCCACACTACTGCAAATTCCACTTGACGTGCGTAGCCAGATTCGCCGAAATAGTAGAGAAAGACGGGAGCATAAATAAGGCCGACAATGGCCCTAAAAATAGCCAGAAAAGCGAGAGTGCGCGAGAAGGGATCGGCCAGTGCTTTCTGAATTTGAAATATTGTTGGAGCAGTGCTGAATGTACGCATATAAGTTTTCAACACTGGTGACTCAGGGAGAAATGCAGAAGGTCATACGTGAAGAGGAAGCCAGATATTGCGAATAAAACGCGCCATTCCCATGTTCGCGCATGCACATAGCTTAACCATGACGTATGTAATTGTAAAATCGAATCTGGAAGATCTTGTGATGCGGGTAGCTGAGGATCTAGAGTGTATGTAGGTAAGGTAGGTTGTCGTTGCATTGCAATCGCGCCAGAGTTCGGTTCGGCGACGACTGGGTGATGGGAGCATGAGGAAGAAAGCGTGATATCCAGGGAGATAGAGCTTGAATTGGGTTGTTGTGTGGCTTGCTGAGAATGGGTGGTATATGGGGCGCTATGAGGACCCGATGGGATCGAGCTCGACGTTGGTGTTTGCGTAACGGTTCGTATGCTTGAGGGAAAATGGGAGGAGCGTTGGCTCCAGTCATCAAGGTCTCGTATGAGCTTGGAAGGGTCATCGGGACTGTACATGCCATTCGATTTGTAAAGATAGTAGATTGGGGTGAAAAGGAGATAGGGCAAGGCGACAAGCGGGACAAGTGAAGCAAGATAAGTGACTTTGGAGATGAAGCGATCATAGAGCCATTTGAAGGTCGAAGAGGTCCGTGGAACGATGCCAGCGAAAGTGTACTGACGAGAAGAGTCCGGAGACGATAACGACGGAACTGTACCCGCCCGTGGTGTTGGAGGGGGAGGGTAGACGTATGTCGACGAGGGTTTAGCTAGACAAGTATCGGCGAGACCACCTTCGATACAATTGCTTCGCCAGTCACCATCAGCAATTTCTGCCTATGAGTCCCAGACAACAGCTTACCGACAAGGACCATCGGGAGATATTCTCTCACATCTACGAAGCTTGAGATTTTAGTCTTCAGAGAGATGAGATGATAGATACCTTTGCTTTGTGCTGCAAAATAGGGAGTCTCCTCAGCCAACAGTGACAACGCTAGAAAAGTACGTTGACTTACGTTTTACAATGATCACAAGGCTTTCGTACTGGAAATTGTAATGGACCACGGGGCCTGAGCTGAGAGACATCTGGGAAATCATCGTCTGCATCGGAGGTTGCGCTGTTATGGATGACAAGGGTAGAGCGTCGTCTCTGAGGCTTCATTGTACTGCGCGAGGCTGGCTATGAGAGCAGCTCGAGATTTATAGCGGGCATGGCTGTGAGCAATTGACAGGGCTGCATTGTTTGTGATGATCATCATCAAACACTTTGCCCCTCTTGTCTTCAGCCATGGCCTCCCACAGCCCTACCTTTGGTTCGCTCTCTATTACTGAAACTGGGAGCGGAACCATGGCAATCATGACCAAGTTTCCCCATACAAGAGCTCAGTTGTCGGCCATTGCGCGGCAGTATAAGCCTCTAGAAACCTATGAAAATGAAGGCGAAGGAGACGAGTTCAATCGAGTGTCTACCTCTCTCGTTAATCGCGTTGTAGCTCTACTATCCGATGAGCAAGAGGATGAGCTCAAAACCTTACTCAAGAGCACTTACGGTATGGACGACGATGACACGGTGTGTCTTGCCTGCCAGCGTCTCGCTTCCCGTCACTTGCTCATACACCCCGGATCATAGCTTGAACAAAATGTCCTGGAACTTATGCATAAGCACAAAGACGACGTTGCCGGTGTCCCATTCCTTTTCTTAACCTCAACACGTCGTCCCGTTTCTCGCCCATCCTCAAGAGCATCAACTCCCTCCAGGTTGTATCCCGGTCGACCTGATACACCGAATTCTTCCGCACCGAATTCTCCACTATCTATAGGTTTTAGACGTGCTCAGCCAGCTATATCTCCCCAGTCGTCCCCTGTTCTCGCTCATGTTCAAGCAAAATATACATCCAGTCTTCCCGCTTCTCCTCTTTCATCACCTCGTTTACTCAATGCAAAGGCCTCAGAGTTCAAACCTATACCACGCCCACTCTCTGCGGCTGCCATAACGCCTTCCACAAACTCCTCGTTCTCGGCACTGCGTACGGATACACCTTCTCCTGATATGTGGTCTCCTCGTGCACCCTCCAATTTAGCTATTGCGGCTCCTCTCATTGCAGAACAACCACGTGCTCTCACCCCTTCATCTTCTCTCCGTACCAGTCTTAGTCCACAGGAAGAGGAATATAACAAAGACGCTGATGACGACGATGAAAATGACCCTTTCGACCCTTTTGCCCCGGGGCCAGTTTCTCCTCCTGCTTTCTTGTCGATATCGGATTATGAATACGATAATTCCTCTTGGCCCTTTCCCACAGTGTCATCCTATTCTTCAAACCAACTTCTTCAACACCAAGACGACGATGATACGAATGCTATGCTCACGGACGGGATGACACCTTTCGACGTTCTTGCCTCCGTTTTTGGGTCATCGCTTGCGCCATCCGAGCTTGAAGAGGCACTCATGGCTAGTGGGTATGACTTTGAGCGTGCTATGGCTTGGCTGGTGGACCGAACTTCTCCTGCCCCGGCTCCTCAATTACGCATGCAAAACATGGGCGGAAGAGTCACTCTCGTATCCAGGGATTCAGCGCAAAACAATGCTCGCGGAAGAGGCGGGTTCTCAAACGGTAACCCACCCAGGTACACTAGCAATGGAGCGGGTCGTGCCAGACCCGTCAATGGTCCAAACAGGGTCTGCCGCTACTTTATGGCTGGTGAATGTCTCAGGGCGGACTGCCGATTTAGGTATTTTTCCGTGTTGGCTTTTCGACGTCGTATATCACATATTAATACGTCCTATCAACCAGCCATGATCTTGAACGCGCCCTTTGCCGTTTCTGGCTCCGCGGAACATGTGCTAAACAAGAATCTTGCGAGTTCCTGCATCACTTACCTAAAGATGCTGATATATCTTCCCTCAACATTGCCATTGCTCGTGCCAATCTCCAACCTGGGCCTCCTTCTGCTCATCCTACAAACAGCCCCCCGCAAGACGACTTCCCTGTCCTTGGCTATGACAATGCCCCTGGCCGTCGCGGTGCGAAGCGAGGAGGCTATGACCGCGCTTACAACGATCCTTCCCGGACACGTTTTGCAGCTGCTGTTAAAAAACCTGCGCCTCAGCAAGCGACAACAAACGATCCTGCTATCGCTGCGCGCATGGGTGGACCGTCTGCGGACATCCTGCACCATCGTTCGGCCATCGTTGCCCCTCGTCCGTCTCCTCGGTTGAAACTTCATCCACCTTTCCTCCTCCCAACCCTTCCAACGGGCGAGGCTGTCAATCAGATGTATATGTCGTACCGTTCTCGTGCCCTGCAACTTGGCGCTGCACGCAACGCGTGCCTTTCGAGAGCTGCGGATGCGTGGCGTCGCGGGGATGGTGCTGCTGCGAAACGGTTCTCAAGAGAAGGACACGAACTCAACGCCAAAATGGCCGCTGAGATGGCTAGCGCCGCTGCAGGCTTGGTTAGAGAGAGATCGAAGGTTGCTGAGCAGGCCGTTAGGGGAAGAGATGCTTCATGGTCAGATGATCCTGGCGATCGGGGAGCGAGAGGTAACTCGTGTGGTGGCGGGTTTGGAGTCATTCTTGGCGTTGCTGGACGTGACACTGGCGATGCAAAGCTGAGCAGCGAGGAGAGGATGGAGTCCATGCTGGACTTGCATGGATTGCACAGTAATGAAGCAACGGAAGTTCTAGAGCAGTTTTTACTTGCTGTAAGACCCTCATCCATCCATTCGAATGCAGGACCTGACCGTTTCCCTACTTATAGCTTGAGAGCGAGCACTTCTATGGTCTAGGTAAGTGTTTCCAACGAATCAGCTGCTTGCTTTACACAACGAATGCCTTGACAGCCTATGCTATCGTTGGTGAAGAGAAGCATACTGGCACGCAGGATGCTGCCCGTGGATCTTCTCGCGCGCGCCTCGCCACTGGCGTTCGCGAATGGCTGCATCGATGGGGTTACCCCTGGAGCGAACGCGATGGCATTATATGCATCGACCCACTTACTCACGCTTCTGAGTGAAGGGAGAATGTAAAGGATAAATTGAAAGGCTTTAGACCGTTGTAAGAAATATGTTCGCGTACACGAAGACAGGGATTCAAAATGTATATCTGGTGAAGTTTATTGTGAAATACTAGAATTACTTGATTCTGCATGTTCCTCTCAGATCAGAAATCAGGTCTAGAGCCAACCGTGCGTAGGCACGATATCTCAAGGATCCCGTTTGCTATCAACTGATCATTCCTGGCTCAAGCTGCTGCCCTCGGGCTGTTCCTGTATCATTAGTCGCTCAGACCTGCATAACCTCTCAGACCTCACCAAACAACTGTCACGAGCTGTTGATTATGATATGGACAATATACGCGCCCACTCATGCGATCTGATATCGACTTACGGCGTCATAGGGACGTTCATCTAATAACAGGTTCTGAGCATTTCCAGCGAGGAGACACTCCTCACTGCTCCTTCAGAACTCTTGTCGATGACAGTCTTGATGACCATTGTTCTAGATGCTTAGAGCCTCAGACGTTGGGCGAATGCGAAGCTTCGAAGAGGCTTTTACATGCCCTTCACAAGCGGGTCTGCGGCGCGTCCTTCAAGTGAGCGTGTGAATGACCAGCCTGTCCCTCATTCCTCTCTTTTACAGTACCGAAGATGAAGGCGTCACCGCCTGATGTTACATGCTCTTTATCACAAATCAACTGATTCGCTGGGCGTATATAAAGTATTACAAAATCGGCTTGAATAGTAAAGAAGTATTGTACCGCCGCGGTCGACCAGACGAGTTTTGCTCACCTTTCACAGTGAGGTTTGGAGATTGCATACGGACGTCTTTTTAGTGCAGCTAATTTCGTTTATTGTAATTTGTCTTGTAGAATTCAAAGGTTGCCGTTTCACAATCGAAATCGTAGTCGACGAACTGTGTAAGTCGTTATGTGCTGAGCGTCATGCTCAAAAACAAAGAGTGCAAGGACTTTGACACCGTTTTTCAAAGACATTTACGGTTTGATAACTTTGATTCAAACAAGGTCTAAGTGCTATGACGGAGAAATGGGAATTTATCGACTTCCGAATAACTTAACCATGAAAACTTTTGGAATGTACGTTTGCTATATCCACCTCACCGTTTCTAACGGGTCGTATGCCTTATTAACGGATACACAAGTTTTCCCCGCATAATCTAGGACCCACATTTACTGTGAGCCATAGCGGCCTACCCCTTACACGTAGTAGAATAAGAAGCTGCGGGGAGTGGTTGCATGCTGTTCCAAGCTTTGGGAGAAATGAGAGTAGCTTTGGTATGATGGGGGCGGAGAGCTACGCTTGGAATATCACCTATAAACTGTTAATGGGACATCATGGGCTCTTGGGCTATTCAAGAAACCCACTCGACGAATGTGACTAGGATGCTAAGGCTAAAGCTTCCTCAAGCTCATCTTCCTCAGCCAACAAAGTAGCAGGAGGCGGCTCATTACCATACACTAGCCGCTGGATTACAATCGCTGTATGGAACGTATAAGAGATTACTACTTGAGAGCCGCTAAACGATGCTTACCGCAGTCAATGGATAGCTGGAAGATAGCACATACTTTGAAGGGGAGCGGGGAGTTTTGAGTGAAGAAATATATGGTTCTGTAGCAATTGTCAGAGAGAAATAGAGAGAGCTTTGGAATGAATCAACTTGAAGGAATCTCCACCTGCCCAACCTATAAGGGTTGACATACGGAAACCATAGAGGGAACGTTGTCGGTAATTACTAGCTTGCCCGTCAGTGGCACATAGGGTTCATAAGAATTTGAGTTCACCTTATGAGCTGTGGTATGGGAAGTGTGCTTTCAAGTCCTAAGGCTACAAAGCCAAGTGCAGAAACAAATACGCCGTAATGGCTAAAGATGAGGAAGAGGATAGTTTGACACAGGCTAGTGGTGACTTTGAATGAAAGAGGCCAACTGCAATGTGGAGGGCGTACATGAAACCGGCTAAGAACTCGATGTACTGTGCATAGTTGGGCCATTGCCAAAAGGAAAGCAGGCGTGTCGATGTGCCAAAAGCTTCTGGACTTAACTTCGGACGGTAATGTATACATATGTATAAGAGCGCAAGCTGAGACGTTGCCATTAAGACAGTTGTTGAGCGACAGAGGAGATACTTCCACACCTGTGCTAGTATCATGAGGATAGATTGAATCAGGAGGGCGAATTCGAAATGATCCCTATTGGTTAAAGGCTTAGATTGTACATTATAGACGAGTATATGAATGACATGCCCCAGCCAAAAGAAACACCTAGTAATATTGGCCAACAGTCTTCAGAGGATCGAGTCAGAGAAATGATATTATCCATGGTGTGAAAAGGTGCATACAGAATCGCGCAGACGTCACGAGAAAATCCAGTAGAGTCCCTAATTATTACACTATTAGTACCGACGGACTGTCAAAAGATAAATAAGATGTGCTTTTTCCGAACTATGGAAACTGCTTGGTCCGCGTACACCTGGCGAAGACCATAGTTTGCGTCAGCCCAGGCTTATTTCGTCAATGCCCTATTCTCAACGAGAACTTACTAGAGGCGGACCCACTGCCATACCTATAGAAGCCAATGTCGCTAGCCATGAAGACATGATCGTCCGAGTAATTGTTATGAATAATAATATTGTAATTGCGTGGACTGGGCGGAAGGAGACTGCTTCTCACGTGCGCAAAGACATTTCAAACCTTGAGCGCTCCGAGCTCGAGCTTGAAGCTTGAATATCTCGCTCGTTCACACTTTCTCTGGAACACGACAGTCTATCCAAAGGATTTACTCATTATTTTTTGACCTACTTTTTACCATCATTTCTACCGTGAGGACTCGGGTCTGTCAATCGAATATCTCGAGGGTTCGACCTTCACAACTTGGTTACTGCTGGTCATGGCTGGTACCCGAGACAAACCTCTTGGAATGACAGAAGGTGTGGTTGAGACGAAGAAGGCTTTAGCGACTGGATCGAAGAGAGAAGTCAATGGGTCACCCAGTGAGTGCCACTATTTCGTCAACGAACCATGAACTCAAACAAAGAAATGCGTAGTTCCGTCGATACTGTGTTACTGTTGCGCATCTATCCTCATGACGATGGTGAACAAGGTGTGCTGCGATTGGTCAAGCATCTCTTTAACCTCGAGATTTAATCTTAAAACGAACCTGTAACAGTTTGTTGTTTCGGGTGCAAACTTCTCTATGACCTTCTTTCTCCTGTCTATGCAGTCTACAGTCTGCGTATCATGCGTCCTGGCTGCAAGGAAGCTGGGCTTCATCAATCTCAGACCATTTGACCCTGAGAATGGTAGAAATTGGTTTCCTATTAGCGCGTCGCTGGTGAGCGTTGTATACACTGGGTCTAAAAGTCTGGTGAGATCAATGTGCCTGTGCCCTTCAAATTCTAACTGGCGTCGAATTCGGCAGCAATTCTTGAGCATACCCGTATACACAATATTCAAGAACCTTACTATTATTCTTATTGTGAGTGGTCTTTTTCCCTCCTAAATTCCGTATAATGTGCTGATTACGCAACAAACCTTAAGGCCTACGGAGAAGTGCTCTGGTTTGGTGGTCGCGTTACCAGTCTGGCATTTCTTTCTTTCATTTTTATGGTGGGCTTGTTCCTTATTCGAAGTCGAAGCCATGAACCTCACAATTGTTTAGGTCATCTCGTCGGTTGTTGCTGCATGGGAAGACATTTTGGCTTTGTATGGAAACTCTGGCAGAGCAGCGGGTACCATTGTCAGCTCCGAGTTGTCGACCACTATGGTGCATGAGTTCAATAACGGCTACATATGGATGCTCATGAACTGCCTTGCAAGTGCTGGCTATGCAAGTATATCTTTTTCAAAACAACTCCCACACGGCTAACCAAAACGTCACGAAAGACACTCACGTTGCGAAAGCGAATTAAAGTCACAGGCTTTTCTGACTGGGACTCTATGTTCTACAGCAATCTGTTGTCGATACCTATCCTGTTTGTTTGCTCTCTGGCTATGGAGAACTGGAGTAGGGAGGCTCTGGCTATAAACTTGTGAGTGTATGCTTGATTTACTGAGGCTCTTTCATTTATGCTATCCTGTTCAGCCCTCAGGAAACACGGACATACCTTTTGATGGCCATCGCGTTTTCTGGGACTGCAGCGGTTGGGATCTCATATACCACAGCGTGGTGTATCAGGGTGACAAGCAGCACGACATACAGGTGGATTTCTATCACCTACGTCGATCGGCGTTAACAAAATTACAGCATGGTTGGAGCTCTGAATAAGTTGCCTGTAGCCGCATCGGGTATGCTATTTTTTGGCGATCCCGTCACACCAGGCTCAGTTTCTGCCGTGAGCATCGGCTTCTTTGCGGGTCTTCTCTACTCGATCGCAAAGAATAACCAGAAAAAAATGAGCTCTCGAAGGGAGACGAAAACTGCTGTTCTACTGCCTCTCGTCTCTCCAACCATGAATGATGACAACCAGGAGGGACATACCCGGCGTGACTGACTATATGCGCGGGCAGACCTTCATCTAACGAGACACACAGATCAGCTTTGGGAGACCAAGTCGGTTCCTGCAATTGCTTCCATCCGGCCCTCGCTTGGCGATGAGATGCTTAGCACTCCTTGTCGGTTGCAAAGTGGTTGTCGTATGGGCTGCCATGGATAACGCGGATCCTCAGTCCTTAACGCCGCAAGCTCTGTATTATGAGTTGATAGAGGCAGTAGCACTGTCAATTACATTCCTTTTTGGGCTCGCACATGACCGCGGTCGTGCAGACGCGTCTTCGTACTTTCGGCGATAAGTGTGGAGCTAATAAATATGGTACAGTTTTTCTTCGAGTGGTGTTGACGTTGTGATCTGTATCGCTGAGCATCGTACGGCATTTGAGCGGAAACAGGGGCTTCAGCAATAATCTTACACTAATTGGATAACATATCGTCGGAATTGGCAAGTCGATCAGATACTGTAACTTTAGCGCTCAGCTTTCGTACCCCGTACTCGGCTGTCACACCCGAACACCCAAATATCTCTCCGGGGCCACCCATACCTTCATTCCAAACCACCATGTCGTCCTCCCAGTCAAACACGCTGCACCCGCCTCGACTGTCTGGTCTCTTCGCCGCGTCGCCTAGTGCGCCCGGAACTCCTGTCCATTCCATCCAGACTATGAGACGTAAGGCAGCTGGGCATGGAGGTCCATTGACAAAGATCCTCGTAGCTAATCGCGGTGTATGCGCCCTTCCAACTTTCATTCATTGTCTCTACCCATCTCACCCGATTGAGATCTACAGGAAATCGCAATTCGTGTATTCCGTACTGCCCATGAACTGGCAATGCATACTGTTGCCATCTACTCTATCGAAGATCGCTTATCAGCTCATCGTCAAAAGGTACGATCTCGACAACTCGACAACCTGCCACTCGGTTAGCTGATCCAATGCTGCACAGGCCGATGAGGCATATCAAGTCGGAAAAGGTCTCACTCCTGTTGCTGCATATCTCGCTCAGGACGATATAATCAAGATTGCTCTGGAGCACGGTGTAGACATGATTCATCCAGGGTATACTACCTAGCGCCACACACATAACACGTACTGAAATCTTAGGATCAAGATACGGTTTCCTTTCTGAGAACGCTGGATTTGCAAGAAAAGTTGAACAAGCTGGCATCGCGTTCGTCGGGCCTACTCCGGAAGTTATCGACGGACTCGGTGATAAAACCAAAGCACGAACACTCGGTAAGGCCCATTCTCTGAAGTTGCTCCAGTATACTCAACAAACTCCTCCAGCTATGAAAGTTGGTGTACCCGTCGTTCCTGGTACGCCAGGGCCTGTGGAAAAGTACCAAGATGGGGAAGCCTTCATACAAGAATATGGGTTCCCCGGTATGTTCGTGCAAAGCCAAACTATCCACAACTTACCTATGAATCTATCAAGTGATCATCAAGGCTGCCATGGGTGGAGGTGGTCGCGGAATGCGCGTCGTTCGAGAACAGTCCGATTTCAAAGCATCTTTCGAGCGAGCAGTCAGCGAGGCAAAATCTGCATTTGGTGATGGTACTGTTTTCATTGAGCGCTTCCTTGAGCGCCCGCGTCACATTGAAGTGCAAATCTTGGCGGATGCTCAGGGCAACACTATCCACCTCTTCGAGCGCGATTGTTCAGTCCAACGACGACATCAAAAGGTTGTAGAAGTTGCGCCGGCGACGCATTTACCCGAAGAAGTGAGACAAGCCATTTTGAATGACGCCATCAAGTTAGCGAAAAGTGTCGGATATAGGAATGCAGGAACTGCCGAATTTTTGGTCGATCAGATGGGAAGGCATTATTTCATCGAAATCAATCCCCGTATCCAGGTAGAACACACCATCACTGGTACGTTGATAATGACTCTACTACTGTATGTTGTGTGTGTCAACTATAGGACGACAGAGGAAATCACTGGACTTGATATCGTCGCTGCGCAAATCCAGATCGCAGCTGGTGCCACTCTTCCGCAGCTCGGCTTAACTCAAGACGCTATTACGAAGCGTGGATTTGCGATCCAATGCCGTATTACGACGGAAGATGCTTCACAAGCCTTCCAGCCTGACACTGGAAAGATTGAGGTCTACCGGAGTGCGGGCGGCAACGGCGTTCGGCTCGACGCGAGCTCTGGCTTTGCTGGCGCGCAAATCACGGTTAGTGATCTTATCAGGCTAGATCATACGGGGCTACTTATCGAATACGGGTATAGCCTCATTATGATAGCTTGCTCGTGAAATGCACAGTCAGCGGAACCACCTATGAAGTAGCTCGTCGTAAGATGTTACGCGCTCTCGTTGAATTTCGCATTCGTGGTGTCAAAACAAACATTCCTTTCCTCTTCCGCCTTCTCACGCATGATGTCTTCGTCGGAGGAAAGACTTGGACCACGGTCAGCTTTATTTTACGCAACTATGCCACTGCTTTGACTGCAACTTTTTACTTCCTCCCAGTTTATTGATGATACACCCGATCTCTTCAAGCTTGTACAAAGCCAGAATCGTGCACAGAAATTGCTTGCTTATCTCGGGGACCTCGCTGTTAACGGAAGCTCGATCAAGGGTCAGAGCGTAAGCTTCAAACTAATTGCTTTGATTGATTATATAGGCTCATAATTTTGTTGTAGGGAGAGCCCGGACTCAAGACCGAAATCGTGATTCCCAAGCTGAACAACCGCGAAGATCCTGAAAATGGACCACCTCTTGATACTTACACACCATGTGCCGTTGGGTGGCGAAACATTATTGTCGAAAAAGGTCCAGAGGCTTTCGCAAAAGCCGTACGCGAGTATCCGGGATGCCTGATTATGGACACAACGTGGCGTGATGCTCATCAGTCGTTGCTTGCGACGCGACTGAGGACTATTGACATGGCAAATATAGCTAAAGAGACGAGTTACGCCCTTGCAAATGCATACAGTCTTGAATGCTGGGGTGGTGCAACCTTTGATGTTGCGATGCGATTCTTGTATGAGGACCCTTGGGAACGTCTGGTGAGGAGATTGTTTATACTCTTCTAGAATAAGTCTTACCTCGGCTCTTAGAGGAAGCTCCGTACCCTAGTGCCTAACATTCCCTTCCAAGCATTAGTACGCGGAGCCAACGGCGTTGGATACACCAGTTACCCGTCGGTATCGGCGTCTAAAATATCAGCCTGCCTGAACCTGATCTATTATCCACAGCGATAATGCCATCTATGATTTCTCTAAGAAAGCTGTTGAAAACGGCCTGGATATATTCCGTGTCTTTGATTCATTGAATTACATCGGTGAGTCTTGAAATTGTTTCCCTTACATGATATCCTTACTTATTTGCTAGAGAATGCAAGTCATGTAAACATTTCCGTTCATGTCGACTGACTCAGTTTGTTCACAGATGCGCCTGGGCATTGATGCAGCCAAGAAAGCTGGGGGTGTTGTCGAAGCAGTCGTTTGCTATAGCGGTGATTGCGCGAGTCCAAGAGAGAAAAAATACACTCTGCAGTATTACCTCGATTTTGTTGATCAGCTTGTCAAGGAAGGCATACACGTTCTTGGTGTCAAAGATATGGCAGGCCTGTTGAAGCCGGAGGCTGCCAGACTGTAGGTCTAACCGAGTTCAGAATTATTGTGGCGGAACTGACCATACACTGGATCACAGACTAATCGGTGCTATCAGGAAAGCGCATCCAGACCTTCCTATTCATGTCCATTCTCATGACACTGCTGGCATTGCTGCTGCCAGCATGGTAGCTGCAGCTGCAGCTGGTGCCGATGTAGTTGATGTTGCCATCGATAGTGCGTCTTTCATGTTGAGCTCATCGGTGATGAATAAATGTAGCTGATAACTACGACAGGTATGTCTGGCTTGACTTCTCAGCCCTCTATGGGTGCCGTTTGCATGGCGTTGGAGCAGACATCAATGGGAACCGGTATTCGTTATGATGATATCCAGGCTCTCAACCTCTATTGGAGTCAAGTTCGCATGCTTTACGGCTGCTTTGAGGCCAACGTCCGGGCATCAGATTCCAGTGTATTCGATCATGAAATGCCTGGGGGACAATACACAAACCTTATGGTAAACAAATTGTCCGACTTGATTGGTTCTGTTGTCGCTCTAACTCCTCTGACAGTTCCAAGCGTCACAACTTGGTCTCGGAACCCAGTGGACAGGTGAGCTAAATTGTACTGCCTTGTGAAGGCTGTCGAAAACACGATGTATCTTCCAGAAATCAAACGAAAATACATTGAAGCCAATGAACTCGCAAGTAGCTTTCTCCCTAAAAATATGATGTCAAACTCAAGAATGTGTGTTATCAGTGCGGAAATATCATCAAGGTATTGTGTGACTGTCCTGGAGAAGAGTATGGAATTTACACTAGTCGCAGGTCACACCTTCGTCGAAAGTAGTGGGTGATTTTGCACAATGGATGACGTCAAATTCCCTTTCCAAGGAGGATGTATTGAAACGTGCCGAAACTTTGGATTTCCCTTCATCTGTCGTCGAGTTCTTCCAAGGTTACCTCGGACAACCTGTGGGAGGTTTCCCAGAGCCCTTGCGTACTCACGTTATTCGCAACAAGCCGAGGATTGACGGCCGTCCGGGTGCAACTATGGAACCACTTGACTTCAAGAAGATCAAGGCGGAGTTACGGGCTAAGTACGGGAAACATATCACTGATGCCGATGTTACGTCCTATGTCATGTATCCGAAGGTAAGGTATTGGAATTCTGGTCATCTCTTGTTGCTTAGGACGTCGCTTCATTTAGGTATTTGAGGAATACCAAGGTTTCATCGAAAAATACGGAGATCTCAGGTCAAATCTGTTGCTATCCTCAACAGTTCTGGTATGTTGCTTACTATCTATGCAGTGTTGTTCCCACGCGATATTTCTTGGGACGACCCGATGTCGGGGAGGAGATGCACATATCGATAGACAAAGGGGTGACTCTGATTATCCGTTTGATGGCTGTAGGCCCTGTTGTCGAAGGGCGAGCACAACGTGATGTCTGGTTCGAAGTCAATGGAGAGGTATGTATTGTTATCGTTGAACTCGATCTAACATTAGGGTTATAACTCCCGCGATCCATGATCAGGTTCGTGCGGTGGCAGTTGAAGATAAGAACTCTGCTGTCGAAACAGTTTCGCGGGAGAAGGCAACCAATGATCCTGGGTCTGTTGGGGCACCTATGTCAGGTGTAGTCGTGGAAGTGCGAGTGAAAGAAGGCCAGGAAATCAAGAAAGGAGACCCGCTTTGCGGTCTGTTCTTTTCTTCTTTTGTCGTGCTTTGATAGGCTGACAACAGCTGATTGTTTTTAGTCATGAGCGCAATGAAGGTGGGCTCAAATTTAACTCAATTTCCTAATCTAGGTCTGATTCGTTTTTGTCAAGATGGAATCTGCTGTGACTGCCCCCGTTTCCGGCCATGTGAGACGCGTCGTTGTTCATGAAGGTGAGTCTTATTCTATTGTATGCAACTACTGCTGTAACAGGCTTGGTTTCAGGTGACTCCATCACTCAAGGTGACCTGACGGTGGAAATAGTTCACTAGCGCGTTGTATCAGGAAAATCATGCCAAAGAATCAATGTAACTGCGAGTACGAAGTATTATAATAGTTAGTTGTCTGCGTCGATTGTGGATTTAAGCCACAGACTACTAGCGGAAATAAGTGTACGAATAATCAAAATAGAGAACACGATTGTTGTCGTTGTCATATGTGCCTTCAGTGATTATAAGGAAATTTTCTAAGTTTGTTGTTCTGTTCGCAGCAACGAAGCCACGCTCTGTACACAGGCCACGGTCTGCTCGTGGACTTCTTGAACGATGTCCTAAGATTATGTACTCAGTGAACGAAGTAAAAGGCACTATATAGCATGTATCTCACGGCTGCAGGCTGTATTTTGTTGATTAAACCAACGCCTGTCCCTGCCCATGTAACAATGCGATCCAAGTCGGCCTTTCTCTCGGCTTCTGCGTACCGTAGTCGTAGAGTGCTCAAATCAATTTGATTTTCGAAGTCGGAAACTGTGCCTGCAAATAGAGATTGGACCAGGTTGTATGACGTTCGTCGGGATGACACTCCCTACTCACCGTTGAATAGACCTCTTCCATCTATACCGCTTGGCCAGCCGAGAGTGTTACGAGCATGATCGAATGCCATGGTGCGTACAGACAATGCCGAGCGAGCGGCTATAAGGGCCTCGCGCTGCGAATCCAAGTAGAGGCTCTCTGGCGCCAATAGAAATCGTGTTCCTAAGACGGCTCCAGCTGCACCGAGAGTCAGAAGAGAGGCAACGTGCCCTCCATGTGCCATGCCGCCTGCACCCAGTATAAGAGGCCCGTCATGCGGGATGACAGATAAGATTTCGGATACCAGAGTTAACATTGATGGAGCAGTTCCCGAGCCATGTCCACCGGCTTCAATTCCTGGCTAGATAGTTAGCAAATCGAAAACCAGGTATTTCAAACAAAAGGACCTTGAGCCACGATAACATCAACTTTCCAGTCGTTAGCTGCTTCAAGAGCTTCGTCCAAGGAGTTGACCTGTACGAAAATCTTTGTCGCTCCGGATTTGGATTCGGCGTCTCGTATGAATTTGATCCATCGACCAAGTTGAGCTCCAAATGAAAGCCATATAGCTCCAACACGATTCTCGAGCGCTACGCGGAGTAACCCTTCGGCTGGTGCATCCAGTCGCTCAAGTCGCCATCCAAGATATCCAATTCCTATAGGCAGTAGTTGCCCAGGTTGGATCTGCAAAATAGAACGTGCGGAGAGCACTTCAGATTTCAACTTATCGACACTTTGATACCCTTGTTATATGTCAAAGATACGTTCGGATTGCCATGACTAGAACGACAAACCATAGCCTATGAACCCTAGACCGCCTGCTCGAGAAACAGCGGCGGCAAGAGCACCTGGAAAAGATCAATTTGCACATGTCAAGAAAAGGAAGAACGATATCTGAGTTCTGGCTTACCACCACTAGCTCCTGCCATGGGAGGACATACTAGAGGTGTCTGTAGACCTGCCATATATTAGCCAAGGAGTCTGCGTGGCACAGAATAACGCACTCAAAAGTCTTGTCAGCTTGGTTGAGATAGAAGGCATTCCGATAGGCTAAAGTATTGTGTGCATGCCGAGCAAGTCTTAATATATACCGTTGTTGGTACTGGTCTCAGTCAGCCAAATGATGCGGCTGAATCAGCTACGAACTTGCGACATAGTCGCTGCTGCTATGCCTGTATGGTGTTTTTTAGAATCCGGAAGATCAAAATTAAGCTTGAGCACCTCAGCGAACTTTGCAATGAGATAATCAGTAGTGCAGGCGGGCTTTGTTGTTGTTTGGAAAGATTTCGACTATCGTCGCTGCAAGCCCAAAACTTCTTCATATTCGACGACCATGGTAAGCATGAGCTTTTGTCATCATGAGTAATTCTGCTAAGGATACGGATCTGTCTTTTTTAAGCCTCCCCCAAAATCGAAAGGCGGAAAAATGCTCAGTCTCGTGAACTGGCGACTTAAAGTCACGATCAACGACGGTCGCTCATTAGTTGGTCAAATGCTCGCATTTGATCGTCATATGAACCTCGTCTTGGCAGATTGTGAGGAGTTCAGGCGTGTAAGGCCCAAAAAAAAAGCAGGCGAAGAACCTGCACCTGAGCAGGAGATCAAACGAACGTTGGGGCTGGTAATCTTGCGCGGTGAAGCCGTGGTCAGCATCAGCGTAGAGGGACCACCACCTGTGGTGGATGAGGACAAGAAGAATGCAGTATGCTTACTTGACACTTTTCACATCTAATCAAAATTAAAATTTCTGCAGGTTCCTTTTGGACCCGGTCGTGGCATGCCGGTCGGTCGTGGAATGGGCATGATGCCTCCGAGTAAGGCTTTTGTCACATTATGACCTCAAGCCGCGTTTGATTATTCCTCCTTTGTAGTGGGACCGCCTTCTCTTACTCGACCGCCCATGCCTTTCGCTCCACCAGGCATGCCTGGACCTCCACCGGGATTCAGACCGCCGTTTCCACCAGGAATGCAATTTCCTGGGGCGCCTCCTCCAGGCTTCCCTGGGCCTCCTCCTGGGTGAGCCGTTGTCGTTATATCTTACACCGGCTATAATATCCCGTTTAATACCTACTCTAGGTTTCAGCCTCCCCCACAACAGTAGTAGATCAATTATCGGATCAGCTGCAGCCAATTTCTCTGTTGAAAAAAAGAGAAACCATACGAGATATCTATATATCTTTACTTTGGGCAGATTCGTATTACAATTTGGATGCTGTGGGCTGAGAGCGCTGTACCTGAGGGGATCGTGATTTGCACACATTGACACAAGTAATCGATAGAAAATGATGTCTAGAATTCCCAGAACTTTGTGAGACACTTAAGGTATATATAGCTCAAAGTTGTGACCATTTTGGAGCCATACGGAAGGTGAAGGCTATGGAACAGTCAATCCGCTATGCCTAGACTCACACTGCCAATGGGATGATATATCCTCGTCATTCAGGGAATCCAAATATTCTTCATATATCACAAGCGGCGCAATCGAAACTGATCAAGGATTTCAGCATCATAGTATTCCTAGCATTTTTCCATCATGTCCTGACTACTCTACTAAATCCTGGTGATTGTACTATGGAATCGATCGCATCAGCGCATCGTATCAGAAAATGGTCAGTGTCGGTTCATTTCGATGGTGACAATTCAATATTCTCATCGTCCACTCATCATCGATCAATATAAAGCTGTTAATTTAATCAATTACATGGAAGCAATCCAGGATTCTACAGCACAAAGTAATTTGAGAGTAGATCCTTACGTTCTACACCTAAAAAATATTTCACTTTAGCTTTCACGGTACGACGGCTGTGATTGTCCATAAGAGAACGCGTGAAGTGACATCGGACCCGGTTTCGTATGGATACAAGTATGGCGCTCCTTGGAGACCACCGGCGTCTAAATAAAGAGGTGCGTCGAGTATACACTGTACAATTAGCTCAACAGGTCACCGTATAATCCGCGTTAGGCAGCTGACAAAGATTGTTGGTCTGTCGGGGGGCGTCGCGATCGCTCAGCGGCCAGGTTCGGGACCTTCAGTCAACCCTTATTCTGCTGAAAAAGGTCTAGTGCATGGTCCGTACTTACGCCCCGCCCTGAACTTATCAATGCTTGGAGTAGCACTGGAGTAGTTCAACTGGGCCAAATTGGCCCTGAAACTCAAATCGAGTGATGACTCCTGAATGACTCTTGACCTATGTGTAAAATGCTAGAGTACTTCCGAGATTCCATCTTGCCCCTTCGGCCTCGTCACGAGCTGTTGGTCTCCCTCTCGTGTCTTCTGGGCTGTCTCGGGACCTGAGAGACTGACAGATAACTGCTGCGGATGGATCTTAAAATCTCATGGGTCTACGGGCCAGGTGGTGATGAATCTACGTCTGCGTAGAGGCGAGGGTCGGTTACCTTATCAATAATGTTACGCTCTTTGTTTTGGTCATTGTTCGGGTTCAGATCATGAATTCTGTTTCCTCCATTGAATGAGGACTTCACGTACTCCATAGCGGATGATTTGCAAGGTGCAGCGCTCATGTAAATACTGCTATCTAGCCCCATCGATAACCATCACCTCGGAAGCGAAAACTTCCTCGTTTCCTTCCATAGGACCTGCTACTTGGTGGCGCCTGCCAATTTATGATAAGAACCCTCTCCTAAACGTGATCATCAGATACTGCTGTTGTCCACTAATTATAGCGCTTCACGATATCGAGTTCAAATATCTAATTTGGGATGGGTAAACCTCTGTGCTGCTACATGAGCATAACGGTGCCAATGCTCAGTGGCTCATTGCAGAAAATGGTATCGCTTTCCTATATTCAGGCCTGTTGCTCGTTGCCTTCAAACTGATTGGGGTGAGCGTGATACGACAACTTCATCACAGAAGCACAGAGAAGCATAAGGCTGGTTAGTGTATGCAGGCAGGTTATATTGTAGTGACAGTTCTTGATTTGCATCCGCATGACTAAGTATATATTATGCGTTTAATTCTGCTCAACAAGCAATGTGGTCGTAGAACCTCTCATAAATTAAAGCAAGCAGACTTGCGGAGCCATGACTTCAAGTGTTTATTGTAGAACAGCTTCCTTTGAAAGTTTGGCTGTTAATGGCGTCGCCACTGATTTTGCGTTGATGTGTATCAGAGTCTACGTACTTGGTCTATGCCTCAACACCAGGCTACGGGTCATCTCGATCAGTCTGGTAATGGCATGCAGCTGACAGTCTGGGTTGGGACTAGTGGGCACTGTCAGTTTAAATAGTAACCCATGCCTTCTTGAGGTAAGGGAGAAAACGGTTACAAGGCACATAATCGCCGCCACTAAGAGCATCTACATCATACAGCACCATCATACCTCTACATCTGAACATGCCAGAAATATAGTGCGTACGGCTAATGTGCTGACCCGGGTCCTTGGGTTTGCACGGTAGCCGTTTCTATACCGCTAAGGGTTGAGGTGTGCCTCGAATTAATCTAGAACAACAGGGGCAAAGAACTGAGTTGCATCTAGTCGTAAGAACTGGACAAAGGAATCTCGTTAGCTTTGCGTGAACACCGTAGGGTTCAGGTGGCTCAGCATCAAGTGCACATAGCCATCTGTATGTCAAGTTTGTTGACAGTGCCAATGTCCTTCCGCGAAGCAAAGCAGATGGGTCCCACAGCGATCTATAGACGTACGTGCACTCCAAGAAGCTGTTGGCTGCCTAGCAAAGATGCTTCTCGTGGTGATGTTTCCCTCCTATGTGAGTCTGAAGTTCGAGAAGTCCTACGAGAAAGGCAGGCATGACCCGAACAGACACAATGGATTATTAAGATTTGATCAATATGACTGGCTAGCGCGAAAATTTGGCAAAAGGCCCAAAAAGCAAAAACTTCGCTGTGATCGATTGATCATGTGGGTGTTCTGGCTCTCTGTGTCAGGAAGACTTTCACAAATGGGACGTTAGGTAAAGTATGTGGTAATATTAGGTTATTTTGAATATTCGAAGGTGCAAGGAAAGGAAGGAGCGGACAGAAGGCGAGGAGATCCACCCGTGAGTCCGCTCTATGGTTGAAGCAGTGTTCGCACTGGCAGTGGCAAGCCTTCTCCTTCTGTGGAGATTAAGAGC
The DNA here is from genome assembly GCA_018851305.1 of Calocybe cyanea. Classification (NCBI taxonomy): domain Eukaryota; kingdom Fungi; phylum Basidiomycota; class Agaricomycetes; order Agaricales; family Lyophyllaceae; genus Calocybe; species Calocybe cyanea. The sequence continues at coordinate 54,394 of JABCKL010000012.1, forward strand.
CAAAAGTTCCCAAGGTACAGCCTAGCAAAACCAAACCTCAAAATAGTGGAGATGGGTGTGAAATTACCAACACATTGTTGATGCAGTGTACGTGGTGATCGATATGTGTACATGAGTACAAGGGTAGCGTACAGGGAGACCGGTGTCTAGAGTGGTATGCGTAAAAAAAATAATTGAAAGCTATTGGCGATCCTGACCCTGGGACATGGGTCAGGGCTATTAGCCACGTAAGTGTGATTGGAGTGAGTAGAAAACCATGGAGCGAGTAATTTTTGTGAGTGGAGCAGGGGAGTGAGTATAATGCAGGTTGAAAAGTTGAAAGAAAACGAATGTGGAAATAAGCATGCCAAAAGAACGGACGTTATTGATTTCGTGCTGAAGAAATGAAGTCCAGAGTCGCGAGTAGTTCTTGAGATCGCTCAGTTTAAGCGAGAAAAGGGTAGTCATGAATGCATTCGGTAGGATGTTGATGGAAGAGGGAGATCTATAGTTGGCGATGGATGTCGAGCAACGAAAGCGACATTTTTCAGACGGGTGGCAGTTAGATTGTCGTCAAAGCGTCAAAGCGCTGGCGCGATTGAGGCGACTAAGGTATAAAATTGTACAACTCGTTATGTTTTGTGGTGGATGAGAAGGCTGGACGATCGCGACGATAGTGGGTTGTGCAGGGGGGTATGGGTGGAGAAACAGAGTGACCATGGGTGGCGATTGATCCAAATGGAGGCCTGTCTTTTGTTGAACGGATTGGAACTGCTTGTGCGGAGCTAGGAGTTGCGAGTGAAGAGTCGCTGATGCCAGAAACGGAAGTCTTTCCGGCGCTGTCTGTATCGAAAAAAGTTCGATTTATGAACCCCGCCTGAGTTTGAGCGAGGATAGGACGAGACGGAGATGAAGGAAAAAGTGTTTGTGGGGTGGTTAGGCAAAGTGCTGGGGGAGCTGGACGTTTATTTGAGCGGAGGAGTTTAGGGAGACGAGCTGTAGAAGATTGGGACTTTGAATTGTGAGGGGGGATCTCGGCTGCCCAGGCTGAAATGCCAGCAAAGTTGTTGCTTGACCACCAGTGGGAATGAGGTTGTGTGTCCTTTACATGATGATAGACAAGACTGTCGTCGTCATCTGAGAGGAGGTCCGAGATATGACCACGGTCAAGAAATGAAGGGCCAGATTTATTCTGACATTCGAACGAACAGAAGGGTCCTGTTCCATCCTGGGGAGAGGAAATGAGCAAGACAAGTAAGTGGAATGGGATGAAAGATGTACATACAAAGTGGTGGTCGCAGTATAAGCACCAGTTAGTGTCCATTGTGAGTGTTGTGGATAACGTTAGTCGTCGTCGTCGTCGTTGAGGCGAGAGGAGGGAGGGCGAGCAAAGTTTTTTCTGAGGGGCGATGCTCTTATAACACGGCTGGACAGATTAGGAAATCTCAGATCAGATCCAGATCGGCGATCTTAAAATCATTTAATTTGTGTCTGAGTTTGAATAGATTATATATTTGACCGCAAAGAGCTCCCTACCCGCGCATCTCGGTGCCTCCCTCCCGCCGCAAACCGGGACCCTTCTTGCCACTGAACAGAGCTCTGGACAGTTAGGGACAGTCAGAACGTAGAGGGAAACCCAAAGGATGACGGAAAATCACAACAACAATGACGGTTACCCAATTTTGGATTCAAATCTTTGCTTCTTCCTTTTTGGTCCCATTGTTGTCCTGAATGGGCTGAAATCGAAGCTACTAATTATTTTGTCATCAATCTGCCATGGCTTGATAGAGAAGTTGTTTTTTCTTTGGCCCGCGTTACGATTCTGACTGACTTTCTGATTGTAGCACAGTCATCATCTTCTTTTTTGAACGATGGCTACCACCGGAAAAATCTTTTCCTTCGTTTTTTTATTCTCCACTGAATCACCACATCTTCTGCTTATTTCTGCTTCTCGACATCCACTCTTTAGACATATCACTGATCCTCGGCCATTTATCCCCCTTTCATCCTATATGATCCACATCACCGCATAATTCTCAGTCCAGCCGTTACAACTTTTCGACATATCGTCCTCTAGCTCTGCACTCGATGCCTAGAACGTGGGCTAGGTCATTAAATCCCTGTGGGGCTTGCAACCGGACTCTCATACACTTTTTAGGCTGTTTGTCTCCGAAGTTCAGTTATCCTTACATTGTCTAAACTTCTAGGAGTCTAAGAAACTATTAGACATTAATGAGGGGAGTATAGTCAAGCGACTACACCTCCCACACCTCTTTCTGATCATCAAGCAAATCGACAAGCACTTCTGTCACTATTAATAAGATATCGCATGTTGATGATTGACACACATGCCTTCCCTGAAAGCTGGAGCACGGCCAGAGCACAACCGTCCATGAGCTATCGACGCGGACTTTCAGAGGCAATATTGATGTGGCGTGCTTCTTCGCCTCCGACTTTGCAACCTACACATCACAAGTACTACAGTATATCCACCTGCGCCTATTTATATCTCGTTGGGCAGCTGGTACGGAAGCCAAGTTCTTGATATATAGCCGCGAGGTTGTGAACCGGGGGCGAAAAGCGAAGTACAGTATGAACGTGTAGGGCACGTCACTTCGCTTGACTTCCACTGGCTATCAGGATTCCAGATCGCGGATTCCCAGTGCTCACTCATCATCAAATTAGTAATCTGATTAGCGTCTCGTATCACTGATTGCAGTGGGGAGTTAGAGCCTTGAGCAATGTGAAAGGGGGAATCTGCCCGCCAGGGGCGAGAATATTTCTCCGAGCCTGATTCAAGCGCACGAAGGTAGTAGAGGAAACTCCCATTTGCTGATATCATCGCCAGCGAAAATAATGACATCAACAAAGAGCATGGTCGGAAAAGTTACAGCAACTAAAGACCGTGGACATGCCTATGTAGAGTAGAGTAGAGAAAACTTCAGTTCTACTGTACAGTTTCTCTGACGTGCGACATAACTTTGACGGTGACGAAGTGTAGAGAGATTGCGTCGCTAATACATTAGGCCTACATCAGTGACTACCGTTTAGAATCTGATGTCGGTCGTTCAAGACCCGAGTAAGTAGTCTACATCTAATTTGTACATGGCGGATATACCAAATGATAGTCCTAATATTTCAAATCTAGCTCAGTCAACCAGAAGCCCTTGCTTGCGATCAACAAGTAATAGGGTTACATTGACATGGAACGGACATCGCAATTGAGACTTATTTTGCAAAAGGCGCACAAAGTGTTTCCATAGTGTGCTAAGGGGCTGCTATACCTCTTCTCTCTTTTCTGGAAATTACTGTTCTCTATTGCCGGAATCCGGTCTCGGTAGTACTAGAGGGTTTATGTGCTTATTCGACTTCGCTGTTGGTTCTGTGACAGCAATTCATCAGTCAGAAGATGTTGATCGAATCGGAGTCTTGATACGCTGTCCTGCGCGCATCCAAATACCCGCGAGCATGCGGCTTCTTCATTCATCCTTGTCGGCGGCGGCGGCGCGATCGATGGAATGCTTCTCGGCTGGCATTCAATAATTTTCCATGTTGATGGAATCTCTTATAGAAGGCAACTGACAAAGTGTAGGCAAGCATATAGGTAAGCATACTGGCAAGCTCAAATATATCTTTTCGACAATATCCAATAAGCTTGCCATCAACGCACAATTGCAGGTGGCAAAATACGATGGACAAACTGAGCTACTACTGAATCGTGCAATTTGACGACGGACTTGTAGAGATCCATGTCGGGCGCAACTAAGGGCGGTGGATATGGAGGGAAAGTATGGATCAGGCTTCGGATGTTTGAGAAGCAAGGCCGGTGCTTTCGAATTTCAGGATGCATTTGTGGATTAGGATATATCGCTCGGCAGGTTTGCATATCTGAATATGACCATCTTGAAGAGATATGAAAACAATCTCGCCTTCTAAGCATTTATTTTTAGAGATCATCGTAATGGGCTAGCAGGAACACGAGAGTGAACAAATCTATCACTGCTGTTTTTTCTCAACATGAGTGGCATTTCTTCGCTCTTCCTCATTGAAGTCAACCAACGTTCTTTCCTCTGCTCGTCGCGCGTATTCTTGTCCTGCCTGTTCCTTATGAGTGGACTGTTATCGTTCCCATTTTAAGGGCGCACCTGTAAAACTAAAATAGCCCCCAAGCAAACCATGATTATCACATTTCCGGCTGAGAGCACTCGCAAGGCTTCAACTCTTTCCTCGAAATTACTTGTATTACCATCCCCGACTCCTGATGGCACTACAATGGTTTGCAAAGCCGGGATTGTTACTGTGATATAGACTGCGACGCTAAACACATAAGCTCCTGAAAAGACTTTAGATATATGCCGACCGGGTATAAGATGCCCTACCGAGACAAGACCCATCAAAAAACATGGCGCTTTCGTCCCATTTATGCAGCTTTGATAACAATCCAATAAGTCCTATACCGACCATACCATGTAAAAGTGCCTGGAGTTGACAATATAAAGTCAGCATGGCAGCATTAGGTTGAGGACAGCTGGCATGCATACTTTGATAGCGGGTGGGGCATTGAAAAAAGTGGTATAAAAGTGAACGCCATCACCAACGATGTCTTCCGTGAGTCGTCCCCATAACAGTCGATGGTCGACGTTGAAGCAAATGAATAAGACCCCTAAGACAATTAGGAGATACCAGGGTTAGATCGGATTCAGCGGCTTGCAGCTACTCACCCAGAAAGAAAGAAACGGGAGCGAGGACTGCAGCCTGCTTGAAGCCCATGTTTTTCAGAGTTGCACGTTATATGGTGACAACTTACAACACGGCCTTAACGTTAACGTCAACATCACCGATATTGAAAATTCAATTGAATAATTAATTATTTCTACATCACACAATAATAGCATCAGTCAAAAATTTTCCAAATTCGTCTGTATGTACTGAACGTAGGATCATGACAGAACAAGCAGTACGGATGATAAAATAACAAGAAGTCCGAGTATTGGTGGTATCATGGTGGTATACATAATGATTGTTCGTGGACACAAGTATAAAAAAAATGCTCATCAAGGAAGCTATAAGATCAATGGTCGATTTCTTCACGGATGGGGCGAGGGGGGTGTGTCGAGTGGTCGTGACGGCGTCACAGTTTGTGTCGGTCGGGGAGATGCTGGCAACCCAACCATCCTTGACTGACGGCTTCCTCGTTCCGAACCTGTAATATTCACATTCAGGCCCCTTGTCGCAGCAACGCTGGAAGCCTTTGAAAACTTGGTCTGAGAGGCAACAGGGGTCTCAGGAGGAGTGACACGAATGTTGCCTTGTGTCTGCGGGTATTCAGAGCCTTTGCCAGACTCCGAGGATGTGTCTATTAGCTGCTCTACCTCGTTGGATTCTGCCCCACTTTCTTCTTGAACAGAAAGATCTTCTCCATCTGACGGAGTCCCCTTTTCAGGTGCTAGAAGATTGACGTCCGTCAAACCAGTGTGACCAACAGAAAAGATGGGCAAAGACCTTTGAGTGATCGACCAGCTAGGCCGAGGAGTTGATCAGCTGCTGCATCCGAGTAATGTTTACTGTTGCGCCGATCTAATTCCGATCCATCATTGCCTGTAGAACTCGCGGGCTCCTCTGGATCATTAGCGTTCACGTTGAACACACGGTTAAACTCCCCGAGCATTAAACTAAAGACCCCGGCAGGAATTCCTAGAGTAGGGCTGAATACTATGCCTACGTTCCGCATTGTCATTTTATTGACAGACGAGTTCTGCACAATCAGGATCAGGTGAGCGGTAAGTGCTCGAAGTAGGCTATAGTTCGCCACTGGTAATGCCGCTATAAGCTGTGAAAGTTCTTTGATCCTTTCTTGTGCATCAACAAAGTCTGCAAGCTAAGTGAGTCGAATTATGTGATGAAACGCTATAGGAAGCGCACCAATCACAGCAAGAAACCTTAGATGTAAATCACGTGTCAGGATGCTTGCTGGTAGCTCTCGCAGGAAGCTCTTCAGGAGTCCAGCGATAGCATGCGGGTCCCAGTATTCGTCAGAACCCAAAAGATCAACATCGCCCTCTGAACTTTCGTTAATTGCTGATTAAACAAAGCTTGTCGAACATACCCAGGTTAAATCTGTCTTTTAAATTCTTGATGACAGCAGAGCTACCGCTTAGCCTATAGATACCTTCCTCTTGATCTGCTTTTTTTGCTTCCAGATATTGTATGCAACGGAAGACGATTGCGGGAAGGTTTGCTATTTGTGCAACGTCCAGCGAATCTTCTAGGGTTACGCCGAAAACAGCTCTGGGGGCAAAAGTTGCGAGAGATTGGGTTCGATCGCCTTGACACGGGTAATTCCAAGTCAGCTTTTGTTTAAGCCATCAGGTGGAGATATAGCGTACCATTTGGTTTGCCAAAGCCCCAAAATGAACGGGACTTCACACGTCGATCTGTTGACATAGATTCTGCTGCAGTAGGGGCATCCTTCCCCCATTTGAAACCGGTCGGAATTGGAGCTCCGTTCAATGGGCCAGATATTTTGACCTTGCTGTTCGCTTCAGTCTTATCGGGAGACGGCACCCGTTCATCAGCAGAGGCTACTGTAGGCGAAGGAATAACCGGGTTGAGAGTCGGGTGAAAGGATTTATGTTTCTCATGTGGGTCTCTAGTGCGATGCCGCTCTGGAGAAGCTTGCCGGTTGCTTCGGCCACTAAAATCTGTGTAATGTCCAAGTTCGGAGTTAGCTCTCTGATTAGCAGCTACTGGATCTGCTTGAAGATTCGAGACAGACGACAAAGGGGACGAGTCAGGCAAACTTGACGACATTCCCTGCGAGCGTTCCAACAGCCGACGCGCAGTGTTGCTCACGGGATCTACGGGCGACTCAGCGTGCTTAGAAGGACTGGTCGATCTCGTAAGGTCGTCGACCCCCAGGGGTGCGGGTATAAAAAGTTTGGAATTCGCCTGATCTGGGGAAAGTTGTGAGATAGGGACTGCCGCACCCTTAGATATTGAAATATCATCTTTCGAGAGCCCACGACTTGGTCTACTACGGGTCATTACCGGGGATTCCGCATTGGAGCTGGTACTCGTGCGAGGTTGACTCGTGTTTGTAGCACCATTTGGGTGCGCAGAGGTATTAGCCACAGGTGGGGCAGGGCCATACTTAACAGCCTCCTCGCTATAGGTCCCAGTGAAATAGCGTACTAGGATCTCTACCCAAGCGTCCCTGTCGTCGTCGCTTTCTGCGCATAGAACATGGCGGGGATGGTTTCCTCCAGGTCCTTTTCTGGCCTCCACGATGAGAAATGCGTGTCTGTACTCTTTCTCTTCATCTGTACTGGGAGTCCGTTCGCTTCGTTGCTGTCTTCCTATCTGGGCACCAGTAATATGTATGGAGCCTAGATGCGTCCCACCACGCTAAGAAGCCGATTTTGAGACAGTCATGTCATAAGATAGTGTCAACCAAGGACGCACGCAATCATAGTACTCCAGGACCGGTCCTTGGAGCACAAAATACCGAGTTTTCCAGCCGCCAAAATTTTTGCCCCGCTTTGTCAGATATCCTTCCTTATGTCCGACTTGTAATACAGGTTGTTTGGTTTCGCGGACAATGTCCGATGTAAAGAAGGCGATCACCTCATTATTTTCTTTGACTGGTAGACGGACGAGGGTCTGTAGATAGCTTTCGAGCACAGTCTACGAGAATGGGATAAAAATCATGTTATGTTGAGACTTGGCTTGGAACAGAAGATATGCCAACGACGCACCTTCCTTTGGTCTACCTTGGCCGGTGCATGATCTTTCCAAAGTTTCCCTTCGGGTAAACTAACAATTCTCTTGCCTATGCCTTTACCAACGGCGTTTCGGACGCGTTGATCTAACCCCAATACGTCTGAATACATCTTCTCCACTTTCCATCCCTCTTTCCCATTCCCAGGGTCTACAAATACAATGAAGGACAAGACTTCTTTTCCCCGATCATTAGGGCGCACAAAAGAGTGAATCACCGTGATGGTTGTGTGTGGGAGGTCCGTTGGTAAAAGGGGCAAAGCTCGGAAATGAGCTGGAACAGACTGGACCATGGGTCGCTGTGGCTGGTTTCGCTCGAGACGAACCGGCTGTAAAGGCTGATGAGATGGCTGCTGAATTTGGCTTGGGGGAGAGTACGGGTTTTCTAGAGGGCTTATTTCTTCGCTAGCTAGGTAAGGAGCGAAAGCGCCCGGTTGTGACATTGGGCCCGCAGTCGGTGGTAGCGGAAAGAGATCTGTTGCAACGTGAGTTTTGGGTGTATGAATGTGTGTTTCAAGCTGCACATCTCCAGCAGGCGACACCCTCTGCGCAAGTCGTCCTGGTGTATCCAATAGGGAAGTATTATCGCTAGCATCCTCCGATTCCGGTAAGACGGATTGTTCGTCGTCGGCTTCGTCGTCGTTGTCCTCCTCGTCCTCCTCCTCACCATCATCGTCGTCATCGTTCATATCCAAGAATTCACTCGTTTCGCCGGAGCTGCCTGCATTGTGAGAACTGACCAACGCATGAGAGTCCAAACTTCCGGATTGGATTGAAATCTGCGTCTGCATTTGTGCCTGCGCCTGCTGCTCCATCCGTGACGAAGTACCTGCTATACTTCCAAATGTATCAACATGAGGGCTTGGAATAGGAGAATCCGTCATGTTCGCAATATATCGACGAGCCTCATCAGGAAGGGATATGCGGGAATCCCGAGATAACATATTTGGTCTACCGTTCATAGCAATCGAGAGCATCCCGTTTGGCGCGTGCGAAGCTGAAACTGGTTGGGTCATGCTGGGAGAAATGTATGTTTGAATGTTTGGAGTAGAAGACTCCTTGAGAGTAGACTGCGGTGATTCAGGGAGGGAGCCACCAACCCCCGCCGGAGCGGTTTGAGGTATTGATACATCAGTGTGAGGGTATTGAGGGAATGGTGTCACAAGTGGCGGGGGTGCGGGGGAGATCCAGGTATTAGCAGTGATATGTTCTACAGAACCATTGTCGATGTTGGAGTGGCTTGTAGTATTACTGGTGATATCGGGAAGGCTTGATTTGCGGGGGTAGGCAACCGAAGGAACAGCAGATGGTGGGACAATCGTGTCGTTATCGGTCATTGATGTAAGTCCTTGAAACGACTCCAGTGAGCTTTGTCCAGAAGTAAAAGCTCCGCGAGCAGGGGCGATAGAAGAGGGAGGAGGTAGGGTCTCGTTGCGCGGTAAGATTGCATCAGGAGTAGGGTGTTTCATTATTTGGGCACTATTTATTAGACTTGCAGATTGGGTGCTGATGATTGATGGTGCAGACAAAGGTGGAGGTGATAATAGGCTAGTTTGAGATTGGATGGTAATAGAGGTTGTTGGAGCTGAGATATCCGAGGTAGAGGTGTTATCGCGAGGCGACAAAGGCTCATGAGAACGAGATGAGTGAAGATGTGGGTTAGTTAGGGAACGGGGTGTTGCTGTAGACAAGTTATACTTGATGCTTGCTAATTGTATCAAGTGTACGTACGTTGCTCATCGGAGTAATGTCGTGACATAGCGTGTCGTCGGTCCATGATGGTGGAGTCAGTCTGCTCGGCTGAATTTGCTGCTTTTTCTGAAAAACTACGCTTAGACTTTTTGTCCGGGTCCAAACCTCTCTGATGCCTGTCATCACGGCTACTACTGCTGGTACTAACGAGCTTAGTTTTGTATGCGTCGCGTTCACTTCGGACTCGGTCGAGTTCTTTGAGAATGTGGTTATATCCAGCACGTTGCTTTTCGATAAGCTTCCATAGCTGAGAGTTCTGTGAGGAAAGAGCATTACGATCATTGACTGCTTGTTCCAGCGCAGCCATTTTTGGATCTTGAGCGCTGGCGTTAGCTTTGAGAAGGTTTGCTGAAGTCAAAGGCCGATCTTTGTTAGCAGGCGTAGAGGGGTTCAAAGAAGTATGTGATGAAGAAGATGCTGGATTTGAGGATTGAAGACTATGGGCTGGAGATGGAATTGATGATTGGGGAAAAGGCATGCGTTCATGGCGTGAGGGGGTCGCATATATACTGTTGGCAGTGTTTGAGGACATGCTGAGGTAGAAAAATCACTACCTGATCGCTGAGAACGATGTGAGATGATTTTTGTGATCATAGTCGATATAAAGAGTACTTGCCTGGGTTGCGATCTTTGCTGGTGGTCGATTCTGATGGACACCACCACTTGCTGACCCCCCCCTTCCCGTATTCTTTGCTCTTGTTTATGACACCAGTGTCGCCAAACAACTGTCCATCATGCGTATCCATGCAAGTCAATATTTCAAACGCAACAAAGAATTTAGATGGAGGCCGCGCTTGAATGTCTGCTAATGTACAATTGCACCCCAACAAAATACACGCCCAACCGGCGTAAAGGCGCCATGTATTTAACAGTGTCAATGTTACGCAACCAAAAAAAATAATCATCGTGTTAGAAACGTCCGCCCAAAACAAATCCATCAGGCATGGCGACGGACCCTTTTGGCAGTACCAATGACAGGGCTGTCTGCCAGGCCACGCTTCGGAATAGTGGGGAGTGGTGACTCGCATCGTTCTCGACAGCCTTGAGAAGTATGATCCGAAACAGGTCGAATTATTCCTGCAGTACATGCCAATCTACATGCTTGTAAAACTTGATCGGACGAACGCAAATGCCATAGAAGGACTCGATGTGGTGGAGACACCCTCGGCAGTGAATGTTCACGGTCAATTATGCAAATATATACGCGGAAGGGCGTTGTTACATGCACACAGTTTCGGCATACGCTTTCACAGATCATCAGTCCCAGGCCCAAACCATCTCATACTCCGGTGTCAACATCATAACTCCAAAGGGCGGCTCGACACCCTTTAACGTATATGTCGCGCTGTTGCGGGCCATGGTCGTGATTCACACCTTCTGCGTTAGCTGGTAAACTTGAATAAAGTCTTCTTGCCGCGGCGACCCTGGCGTGCCCCAGCAACTGCACTCATGACTTGTCTGCGTATATCATCGTCCGAAGCCTGACTATGAAAAGTTATAATCTCATGTAAAGGCTCCTTCAACTGTTGAAGTCAGAAAAAAAAACACCAAAAGCTTGTCCAATGTCCATGCCCTTACCTTGCCCTGAACTATAAGGTCTACAATGATCCCTATTTGACGCTCATGAGCTTCGCGAGAGTTCTCATGATACCACTGGCTCTGCCAGAAGCCATGAGCGGTCAAGTTTTTGAAGATGAACAGTGGAGTCGGAATCGACAACGGCTGCTTCGCCATTGCACCGTATGTGACTATATGTGCATTATTCCCTAACAGCTTTGCCATTAGCAACGTTTCTTGACCGCCTTAAGCCGTATCAGGCTCATGTCAGACGATGAGAGCCAAAAAGGTTTTAATTACCAACACAGTTGAGAAGGAGCTTGATTTCCTAAAAGTTGTATATGAGGACATTGTAACACACATGAGACCTAAGTCACCTTTCCACCTGTCCATGTCGGGAGTTCTTCGCGAATTGACTTATCGTTCAGGGAGTCATATGTGAGTACTTTCGTGGCACCTAGTTCTTGGAGCTGTCCAACCAGTGCATCCAAATTTTCTCTGCGGTTTGTGTCAGGAAAAGTCAGAACAATGTACAGATCTTGGTACCGAGGTCTGACAAAGTTCACCGTTTTGAGCCCTTTCGATGCGGCTATTTGGATTACTGCTTGACCGACCTGAAGTGGGGGGCACTGTCAAAAGTATTCGAGCATGACAAAGGGACAACGAACGGAGCTATTCGCGCCATTCTGGATGACCCAGTCTCCTTCTGTCAATTGTACATAGTTTTGTAACATATTGTATGCGCTTGGCGGGTTCACCTATATGAATTTGCAATTGCCTATCAACAGCGGTCAAAGTCACACATGATGGGTCAGTCTGACCATCATTGTCGCAGCACCGACTTCACTCAAGCCGTTCAATTTAGGAATCTTTAGGACATCATGTAACCCAACGTTCTTAGCCGTACACCAGGTCCCGCTTTGAGGTTTCGCCATTACGACCCAATCGTTCTTCTGCAAACTGCGCACGCCAGCACCTACCTCCATTACTTGAGCCACACCCTCGTTCCCACCTATGAAGATTGGTTCGTTGCTACTGCCAATTCCCGTGGAAGCTAAGTTGTTGTTCGGTGCAGGACCCACTGGATAAGTGCCTTCGATGACATTAAGGTCGGCAGGGTTGAGAGGAGCAAGAAGAAACTTGATATTGACTGTTTGTGATGGTGGGGGAGGTAAAGCTGGATAGCTCAAGACATTCAGAACTTTGGACGTATCACCACGTTGGGAGTAGATTATTGCACGATTTGTAAACTGAGCGAGAAGAGGTTTGCTGGCGGAAAAGACCATCTGGCGGAAGCGATACAATGGGACAATGCAGAGGTGCGCTGTTGTTGATAAAAATTGGAACAACTTCGTCATAGCATAACAAAATATATAGCAATTTCACACAAGTTTGTAGACAAAATGCTTTCTTGAGCCTGCAAAGGCAGCTTGCCACCATGTTCCCTTTGCTCGAGGTTTCCAAGATACGGTCATGGCCCAGTCCTGTTATCACGCTATAGAAAAAACTAGCTAATTATGATTAGAGCACCTGATATTCGGTCTCTTCCTTTCCATATCCAAAGATCCATATTTTCTTTCTCGGATGACCGACAGGCACATGTGAGAGTTGTTCCTCGAGCGATCTGAGTATACTACGTGCGACGGCCTTTCCCGTCGTTGGGTTTTCATCCAAGAATATCACACCCCTCTGAACCCAGGGCGAGCCAAGTCTATCTATGTACCACCCACATCCGGCCATCAGAGACTCAAGCGAATGAACTTGTTGTTCTTGAGGTATAGCACTTTCTATGATTCGCTCTATCATGATCAGCATTTTCCCGCCTGATTGGGGCGACCAGATAAGTGACCCTGGATGGGTTGCTAGTTTCGACGCTTCCTCTTTTAGAGAAGGATCAACGCTTCCAGCTCTTAAGGAAGGGATCTTGACACATGCAAAGTATCCCCCTGATGCTGGTAGGGGTGGCAGTCGTGGTTTCAAGCTTGGCACCACTCCTTGACCGGATGCAGGAACAGCATTAGTAGAGGAACTGGTTGAGTTAGCTTTGTATGTGACTAGCCGTCGCCTTTTTGTGGAGTCCGCTATGGGTTCGGGCACTTCGACAGGTAACCGTGACAAGGGTCTATAAGGCCCTTTCACAGTAAGGCGTCTGTCGTCCATAGCTTTGGGTCCCGTTTCCCAGGCGCTCCTTGCCGCCCCCCGTTTCACCGTGGATCTGACACCGAGATGAACGGTCTCCCCCCATATCTCAGATGTGATGTTGTTGGTGAGTGTGGTCGAACTGACTCGACCTACAGCACGAGATGCTATTTCATATAGATCATCCAAAGTGATCGCTTCTTCCCAGCTACGTTCAGCGGGTCGATATATTTTGTTTAATCTTGGAAATCGTAGTGCATAATACTAGAATGAAATATTCGTTAGACATTTATTGGACAACTTGTTGGCTATGTGACGAACGCGGCTTTTGTAAGTTTTGGTGAAACCAGCGCCGAGAATTTCTCCGAGTAGGGGCGTCCTCAATAGAAAAGTTGGGCGCGTAAGACTTGACGATAATGTGAATGTGTAACTTAGGGAACCAGATTCCTATCAAGGCTGTGAGCAGACTGTGAGCTTCAGAAAACTGTGGACAGACGAGTTGTGGGCCATAAGGTATAATATCTGAATTATACACAAAAAAGTTCGCTTGCTCCAATTGAAGGCGACTTTGCCCATAAGAGACCTTAAAATACACATGAAAATGTGGGTGACTTGAACGCTAGATGTGTATACATGTAGTGAGAAGGCGTAGACGCAGATAAGGATAGACGTTGCCTTTTGTTCATTGGGCTCTTTTTCCTCCAAGCCCCCAATATAAAATGTAGTAAATGTTGAAGGTGAGACTATATATATTGATAGGCTGAAGATGAGCTTGCAGATGAGATGTACGCAGACCTCTGAGCTCTCTTCCACGTTCTTTTTCCCAGCCAACTGCGATAATGACCAGATCGATCGTATCGCCATATCCAGGGATATAATCCTTTTTAAGTTTGACCCACGGCATCGAAGAGTCGTGATAGGTGGAATCATGACCTTTCAGCACAATACCCTCCTCATACATGGCAACTCTACTGGAAAATATTTTGTCAAGAGTGCTCAAGCGCATCTCTTCGGAGTCGTTTGCACTCGTCCCCACTAAGAGACGTTCAGACAGTATGCATTCTCCAGGAACAACCCGGATAAGATTCTCGAGTATTCCTCGGCGCCGCCAGTAAGGCGTCAACAGGTGAGACTTCGAGTCAAACACGAGGACGTCAAAAAATACCAAGCCAAGCCGACGACCATCAGATAGGTCTGTCACCGTCGACGATCTAGATAAACTGGGTAAATCTGAAAAACAACGGATGACGAAATAAACATGGTAGCGCCCACGATTCGAGTTCTGAAGCCCCTATAGGCGTCGAACCACGCGCGCCGGTAGCGGTTCGCTCAATGAGACCATTTATTCTCCAAAACTCTTGAGAGAGGAAGGATCAAAACTTCCCTGACTAGCAGCCCTAAAATTACTTACCGTCAATTTTCTCACCATGAAAGGCGACCATCTCAGCATCAAGAACTGCATTCTTCCGTATCCCACATACTCGACCATCCTCGTATCCAGAGAGTCCGAGCGCCCGATATATGCAGTCATGGACGGCTCTCCGATCCCAAGTAGAATCTCTCTTGCTCTTGCTGAAAATCCTGAGATTGGGACCGTCCTCTCGCAACTCTATGTGTATTTGAGCACGCTCGCCATCGTACTTTGTTTCTGCCCACACCTTGCGAGAGGAGTTAAAAAAATGCAGGGCATGTCGCAGACTTCTGCCCTTTTCAGATCTAGGAATCTGGGCAGCTCTCAAGATAAGTGTCGATGGATATGTGATGATTGCTGTCACCTGTATGGGGCTTCCAATTTGCGGGACATGGACATGATCCCCTCGAGAAGACATTTCGAGACATTCGGCAGCTTTTGATAAGTCGGGATGGATGCGGTGCGCATCCGACATTCGTCGTGTAGGATCCCAGACCTTCATAGTATCGTCTCTGGAGAGCATCTTGGTAGATGCTTGATTATTGTCAAGTAAAGCTTTTACAGTACAAGTTTCTGCCAAAGGGTACAAAATCGGTCGTAGGTCTTTCAACACAATTTGTGCGAGAAACCCTGCTTCGATTGGGGATAGCGTGCGAAAAAGGTCCTTGATGATCGAGAGACGGGTCCGGCGTTTCATCCTGTATTTTTTACGAATCGATAAATCTGTAAACTCCGACGTTGAAGCTAGCTCATCCAACAGTTCATCTACTTGCAGAATCGACAATGGGCCGATGCAGTTACCGATCGTCTAGCGCCCCGAGTTCATAAGTGGTGGTCAAAAATCTGGGTAAGCATACCGGACTGGTCGTCTCAAGCACATGTCTCAACTCTAGTCCAAGGCAGCCCGAAGAGTTTTCCGATGACCAGTTCCTAAGTTTATTCACGTCGAAACCAAAACAGTCTGCCAGGCTCTCGGCAAGTCGCATTTCTTGCATGTCAAATTTGCGACGATGATCCTCATTGGGAAATAATAGTTTGAAAATGATCGCCGTAGTCCCTAAGGGCAATGGTGAATAGTCTTTCATGAGTTGTTGGTTCCAGCGGCGCAGAATATTAAGTGCTGGATAGTCTGGGTTGTTGAACTTGTGCAGAGGAGCTGGCTTGTGCGATGGTGCTTGAGAAATTTCATGCAAAAAAGAGCAAAAGCTATTACAGGTGAATTTACATGTTCGCGAAAACTATTTCCAAACTCACAAAGAGAACGACACGTCGATTTCGGACATAGCGGCAAGCCTTAAGATCTCAAGATCTTGATGATGGGAGCTTAAGCTGCTTAAGCTTGAGCTCGAAGCGCCTGATGACGGACGTGATGCACGCGGGAC
>JABCKL010000012.1:70475-90847 GCA_018851305.1 Calocybe cyanea
TTAGCTGAATGACGTAATACAGCCATAATACATGGTCACATTTTGGTCAATACAAGCCAGTACAAGCCCCAGTGTGGCCGTAGTATATAAACACTCCAGCGTAAGATGTAATTAAGCAGATATAGCCAATGATATCGTGAAACAACAGGCCCTGGGAAACAATTAATTAAGGAAGTGTATGGCATGCAAAGGAAATGACTGTTTAAAGGAGTGACAAGCGACTACAGGACGCTTGGAGGTCGACAACGTGACTAAACGGCTAAATCAATGAGAAAGGAGGTAAGTTGTAGTTATGAGTATTCCTTCTCTGGTATCAGTTTCTCAGAGCGAAATGTTTCCGAGTCGGCACCATCAAGTGAGTGCCCTGCAATAGATATACCGTTTTCGCGTAGATCAGTAGCTGGTGTTCCTGGTCGAGATGAAGCCATTCCTGATGATGTGCCCGTCGCAGTCGATATTATATGTTGGTTGTGCGGATAATAAGATCTTCGTTGCATTTTCTTAAAGTCATAAGAAGTAAACCTGCGATAACCATGAACGACATATCTTGAATCCAGTATGCAATACGCACTGATCTTCCATCTGCCTCATCTCAACACTCAGGTGCTCCTGATTTGCTTTCCTTGCTTTCGCCTTTAGAGGATTATCCTCTAAAAGTAGCTCTTCCAGTTCGTGGGACGCATCAAAGTTTGCCTTTTTAGCCTGTGAATTGTTCAAGTAAGAGCTAAAACAAAATGGATGAACATCGTGAATCATACGTCGGGCACGAAGGGAGGGGTTTGCTTTTTGGACTCCAGCTTGTCCCAATCAATTGTTTTGAACCATGGATGCCGTCGTAATTCCTGAAAACCCTCACCATGTGGCTTGCATCCAAAGCGCCTAGTGATGTCCCTATCAAGCAACTAAAGCAGGTCTGAGGAACTGAAAGTATGAGATGATAGGGTCATACGCCTTTTAACACTTGCATGCCGGCTCTACTACATTTCATATCAGCATCTTCAGGCCATTTCAAAGGGTCTTTCGATATACTGTATGTCAGATCGTTGTTTGTTCGCCCACGAAATGGTCGACGACCAAAAATTAATTCGTATGCACAGACGCCTAGTGACCACCAGTCGATGCAATACGTATATCCCCGTTTCGTGAGGATCCTATCATAGATCATGTCATCAACCTGTAAAAATAGTATGAAAGTTGTACGGTACTCGGGAGCCATATATGCCATCGAACCTGCAACGCCAGTGAGACGTCGCTCGCCGAAATGAACGGCAATGTTGAAGTCGGTGAGATGCGCATTCCCCCGTTCGTCCAGCAAGATGTTGTCGGGTTTCAGATCTCTATGAACCGGTACAACGTAAATGAGTCGACGTTCACGGATGGGAACGTTGCGTAATGTGCTCGCGCAAGACTGACCGATGCATGATATTGATGTCATGAAGAAACGCAAGGGCGGATGATAATTGAGCCACATAGAAACGAACGGTTTCTTCTTGCAAAGAACCTAGCCGCTCAAGATGAACTGAAGAGAGCGAAGAGTTGAGTTCAAATACATTAAAATTTTGTACAAAAAGGAAGCTTACATCTTAGATCACCGCCAAGCATCAAGTCCAAAACAAAGAAACAGTTCTCATCATCTTGAAAAGCGTAGCGGAGATTGACGATAAAAGGGTGATCAACCTAAAGTGATAAGAATAAGACCAATCGCGGATGAAAAGAAAGTTTTGGGCAGGATACCTCTTCTAATAATCGCCGTTCCTGAACGACATTCGGTACTGCTTTCATCTTCACACATTTTGTCTTATTGATATACTTCAAGGCATAAAGTTCACGAGTTTGTTTGTGTTGCACTACTCTGACCTGATCTGAAAGTCAATGTATAAGTCCAATGAAGAAAGTTTGAGGAACTTACTTTCCCAAAAGCCCCCTTTCCGACGCAGCGAAGTAGTGCAAAATGAAAAAGATTGACTTCTCCATCAAAATCAATTGGCTACATCCGTGAGGAGAGGTCACAAGAAGAGATAAAACAGGTGCAGACCTGAGGTTTACAACAGAGGAGCCCCATTATATAGCGTAACGGTCGTAGAGGGTCGTGGGGCGGTCAGAAAGGAGTGGCAGTACGACGTGGGCGTAACCTGGAATCGACAAAGCTGGCCGCGGCCAATAACAGATATGGTTAGATACGGCAAAGTGTGGAAGAACCAGGGGGGAGAGGGGGATTACTGTACAATTTGGAGTTGGTTGGTGGTCACCAAGGTTGGGCCCATCAACTGCCATGTCACACATTGGTCACACGTCACCTAGATCTCCGAAGCCTTTCCCGAATCCCATATGACCTTCTTTTTCAGCTCCCTGAGACCGGCCGTCAAAGTCGGCAGCTTTGACCCATGTCACGTTCACGTTTTGCTGACTTTCTGCGCCCTCTCGTCCTCTCTGGTCCGTCAGGTGTTGGAAAGAGCACACTCCTGCAACGTCTTTTCTCTGAATTCCCTGACAAGTTCGGCTTCAGCGTTTCGCGTAAGTTTTCCTCTTTCTTCCATTCTTTTGACTCATGTCTACATAGATACCACCAGATCACCCAGACCTGGTGAAGTCGATGGCAAACAGTATCACTTTGTGACCGTACAAAGATTCAAGGATCTGCTTCGAGATGGGGCCTTTATTGAGCATGCCGAGTTCTCTGGCAACTATTACGGGACTAGCTTTGAGACGGTTCAGCAGGTTCAGCAGAAGGGCAAAAGATGCATTCTTGACATTGAAGTGCAGGTTAGTTCAGTCCCGTTGCTTATCTTATAATACAATATGCATCTCTACTTCTAGGGCGTTCGTCAAATAAAAAATACAAATTTAAATCCTGTCTATCTCTTTATTTCTCCGCCTTCCATAGAATCTCTTCGCTCTCGCCTTCTTGAGCGAGGGACCGAGACCGAAGCCGCCGTACAGAAACGCCTAGCAACTGCAATTGAGGAAATACGGTATGCCCAGCAACCAAATTCCCATGATCTCGTCATCATCAACGATGAGCTGGATAGAGCATATGGGTTATTTAAAAAGGTAGCGCTTGGAGAGGAAATAATTGGAGACAGCTTACCGCCCGAGAATGTTTAGTAGTTGTTAACAAGATGTGCTCGAGTCAAGTAAATACCCTTTATTACCACTACAGTAGTACTAGACGTTTAGAGCTTTCAAGCTTTAGATTCTGAACACTAGATTCGAGTTTCAGGTACGTGCTGTAAATAATGCGACAAACCTGTGAAAAAAAAAAAAAAAAAGATAAAAAAAAAAACTCGGCACCAGATTCTGCTGTTACTCTGGCTTCACAACTCATCGGATCCCCAAAATGTTCTTTGGCTGCCGCGACTCTGAGGGATGGCGTGTGGTTTCGCCTATCCGTGAATTTGACACCACCATATGCTTTGAAGAAGGTATCATCCTATCCAGCCTTCTCGGTAGTCTCATACTTGTGGCAGCCTGGAGATATTTAGCACTGTACTTTGGATCACCAGGCGAGTGGACGTTGAGGAGCCGTTGGTTACTTTTTGCGAAGATCGTGTGTTCGATTAACCTCGATACCGGGCTCCCCCAATAATTCTTCATATGTTGTGCAGGTCTTACTATTTATGTCCTTAGTTGCAAGCACCATAAATGCTTTCCTCATCATTTTTTTGCGCAAACCAGTACCCGTCGTTTTGCCTTATATTCTTGAACCATTCGCGCTGGCTTCTATCATTCCCTTGACCTACGCCAATCACACCAGAACACGTACATCATCTTCAACTCTCGTCATCTTTTGGCCCCTTTATCTGGCCGGTCTTTCACTGTGGTCTAGAACCTCATATAGGATACTCATCGACAAGGACCCTATATCCCTGATACTCAAGCTCGTTGTTGGAGGTTTTGGTCTCATTACTTTTGGACTCGAGTGCTTAGGCCCTGAATATACCGGCAAGCCTCCTGGAAACAGGCCTCAGGCCGAAAGTCCTCTTGTTACAGCAAATATATTCAGTATTTGGGTAAGTTTTTAGACGGCGCAACAACTAGCACACTGACCAGCCGAAATCAGAGTTTTGGGTGGTTGACCCCCCTTATGAAGAAGGGGGCCTCTCAATTCATCACTGAATCTGATCTTCCTCCTCTACGACCCATCGACGAATCTAGAAATTTGGGCAAAGACCTCGAGAAAGCCTTGACTAAACAGTGAATACATCTTTTGCATCTATGTGAACTTTCACCAACACTTCTGTTTGATGCCCAGTCCACTCTGGAAGGCGCTGTTCGTTGCATATGGTAACCCTTACGCCGTTGCAGCCTGTCTTAAAATGATACAGGATTGTTTGGCCTTTCTTCAACCTCAGTTACTACGATGGTTTCTGGCCTATATCTCTTTGTATCAAGCTGCTTGGTTCGGAGGCGACAAGCCCGGCTATTTTCCAGGCAGAACCCAAGGTTTTACCATTGCAGCCATCATGTTTCTGGCTTCGGTCGCTCAGACTGTCATACTAAATCAGGTTCTTGATTTTTGTTAATTATTGCAACACACTAATGCCTGATATACACCAGTATTTCCAGCGCACTTTTGAGACTGGGTATGTGCAGATTGCATCTCGGTATTTTCAGGCTAAGGTTACTCAAATAGCATGCGTGTTCGCGCCGGATTGGTTACTGCTATCTATGCCAAAGCCCTTGTCCTGTCCAATGAGGAACGTAATCGTGGTTCCAGTGATATTGTTAATTTGATGTCCGTCGATGCGACACGACTCCAAGATCTTTGTACATACGGCCTTATAGCAATATCTGGACCTTTTCAGGTGCTTTTGGCAATCCTCCGCTCAGACTTCTGAATCGATCTGATTGTCTTAGATCACCCTTGCATTCATTTCGCTACATAACCTCCTTGGCTGGGCAGCATTTGTTGGTGTCGGCATAATGATATTATCTATGCCCCTCAATACATGTAAGTCCGTATCTGCAATGTCTGCGTTAGGAGCTCAACATCGCGTCGAGAGAAGTGATCGCTCGTATTCTCAAACGGATGCAGGAACAGCAGATGAAGAACCGTGACAGACGCACGCGTCTAATGAACGAACTGTTAGCCAACATCAGAAGGTCCGGAACACCAACCTTCTAGAAATAAATGAAGCTGAGCCGCCTCTTAAACTACAGTATAAAATTGTATGCTTGGGAGTACAGCTTTATGAGGAAAATATCTATAACTCGCAACGACTATGAATTGAAGATGCTCAAAAAGATTGGCGTTGTCACGGTTAGTACTTACAGCACGGCGCATCACTTCTGTTTTACTAAAGAATAGGGTTAGTCTCTTAATATGGCACTTTGGAGCGGTATTCCTTTGCTTGTCGCATTCAGTTCGTTTGCAACGGCTGCCCTCACTACCTCCAAGCCATTGACACCGGATGTTATCTTTCCTGCTATTTCTCTATTCATGCTGTTGCAATTTCCGCTCGCTATGGTATGCTAAATGGACTACCGCTTACATGACTGTTCACGTCAAACCAAGTTCAGCCAGGTTACGTCTAATATCATCGAGGCTATTGTCTCAGTGAAGCGCCTTTCAGACTTCTTGAACTCAAACGAATTACAGAATGATGCTCGCAACATTATCACCATGCCAGAGGTCAACTTGGGTGACCAGGTATTTCGTCCAAGAAAACCAATGGAGGATGGCGTTTACCAATTATCAGGTGCTGTCGATCAAAGAGGCCGACTTCGCCTGGGAACAGCAGGCGGTCAAATTGACTTTAGAAGGCATAAATTTGACAGTGAACAAAGGAGATCTTGTCGGCGTCCTCGGACGTGTAGGAGCAGGCAAAGTGTGTTTACCCGCAGGAAGCTTGTTACTATGCATGACTTCTGACATGTAATGGGATAGACTAGTTTGCTGTCGGCTATCATCGGAGAGATGATTCGTACCGAAGGTGATGTATTAGTGTCCGGTTCGATCTCATATGCGCCACAGAATCCTTGGTCTGTCGGAATCCGCCCCTCTCATATGCTGTGGTCTCAATAATCAAAGGATTTTGTCTGCATCCGTTCGCGAAAATATTTTGTTTTCGCATGAATACGAAGAGACGTTTTACAATCTTGTACTCGAAGGTAGGTGCTGTGGTTTGATACTAGCCTTTGGCTGATATTTTTGTAGCATGTGCGCTCAAACAGGATCTTCAGCTGTTACCTCAAGGTGATCTCACGGAGGTGGGAGAGAAAGGTCAGCGCCTCTTGCTTTATAGTACAGTCATATTCATCGTATTCATGTTGCAGGAATTACGGTATGACCTTCGAACCATTTCTTCAAGAATCCTTAGCCTCTTCCAGCTTAGTGGAGGCCAACGTGCGCGGATATCTCTTGCCCGCGCTGTATACGCTCGAGCAGACCTGTATGTCCAGCTGTTGGCTAATCCACAAAAGCTGATGTACTTGGTAGCGTTCTCCTCGACGATTGTCTCGCAGCAGTCGATAACCATGTTGCTCGCCATGTCTTCGGTTACTATTTTACTCGGCTACTGCCTTTGAACGGCCCTCATTCGCCTATTTCCAGATCATGTAATCGGCCCTCACGGTTTGCTTGCCACCAAGGCCCGCATTCTAGTCACCAATAGCATTGCCTTCGTCAAGCAATTCGATCAGCTTGTTTACCTCCGAGGAGGCATCATTTTAGAGAGCGGACCTTATCATGATCTTATGGGAAATACCAGCGGAGAATTTTTCAAGTTATGGTGCGCCATTTGATATTCTTCGATATCTCTCCTTCCTTAAGCGAAGTAAGGCGTGGCTATAGCTTCGACAGCTCATCCTCCGGTACAGCAACACCACACTCTGTAGGTGGCGGCATCATATCTGTGAGCGACGAGGATCCCTCGTTTGAAGAGCTCTCTTCGCACGCCGAAAAATATAGTTCAGAAAAGCTGAGGAACAGAATAAGTTTCACTCAGGCCCGAATTGCTCCTCGTGACGCGACTCGGATACCGGTATCTACAGGCTTAAGCAAAGAGCATGCAGAGCAAGGCCGGGTTAAGATCAAAGTCTACAAACAATACATTGAAGCAGCTTCTAAGTCTGGATTCTTCGCATTTTTGTTGGCAACAATTCTCCAACAGGTGGCGTCTGTCTTGGCAAATCTCACGCTGCGTAATTGGGGAGAGCACAACAGAGCGATAGGAAGTAACCATGGTATGCTCTTGTATCTTACAATATATGGGATATTTTCCCTCTTTTCAACCGTCCTTGGTGGAATGTCCGCCATACTCATGTGGGTTTTATGCGCTTTTCGTAGCGCTAAAAGTCTCCATGATCAGGTGAGCTACTATGAGAACATGTCCTTGTATATCGAATAATCACGTCTTCAGATGTTAGACTCATTGATCCGAGCTCCTTTAAGTTTTTTTGAAACAACTCCCACCGGACGGTACGACAGATCCGTCAGCTTCCCAAAGTGACTTTGATATGTAACTCAAATGTAGAATCCTCAACCTTTTTTCACGAGATATCTATGTGGTGGATCAAATTCTTGGGCGGGTAGTACAGGGAATGTGCCGTACGGCAGCTGTCTGTCTCTCCATTACTGTGGTGATTGGTGGCAGTTTCCCTCCCTTTCTGATTGCGATTATCCCGCTGGGTATATTCTACAGCAGGGTAATGAGGTAGGATTCAGATCTGGATGACGCCACAGCAACTGAACGCTGCCTTAGGTACTACTTGGCAACATCAAGAGAGCTCAAGCGTCTAGACGCAGTGACTCGTTCCCCAATCTTTGCATCATTCTCCGAGTCCCTAGCTGGCCTTTCTACGATCAGAGCTTTCAATCAACAAAGTCAGTTCATCTCAGAAAACCAACATCGGATTGACCGCAACCAGATCTGCTATCTACCGAGTATTGCCGTCAATCGATGGCTCGCCGTTCGTCTCGAATTTGTCGGTGCCATGATAATTCTTATTGTTGCTCTCCTCGCTATGACTGCGTTAATCACGGTTAGCGTTGATGCTGGTTTAATTGGACTAGTCTTGTCATATGCACTAAATACGACTTCCTCACTGGTAAGCAGACCCCTTACCTCCCATGAAAATTTGATGACTTGGCATAGAACTGGGTTGTCAGATCAGCCAGCGAAGTAGAGCAGAATGTTGTTAGTGTTGAACGTATCCTGCATCAGTTAGACATCCAGTCCGAGGCACCCCTGGAGAATTTGGATCATAAACCTTCCGGAGCATGGCCATCCAAGGGACAACTTCAGTTTTTGTAACTGAATCTTGCTCTCAACAGTTTCAGTTTTTTTTACTAACGACACTCGTATCTAGGGATTACTCGACGAGGTATCGGCCTGAACTGGACCTAGTTCTGAAAAACATATCCGTTGACATTGTACGAGGCATCCTTGGCTGATCCCCGCTTTTGTTAACGCCGCCTAGAACCCTAAGGAGAAAATAGGAATCTGTGGGAGGACCGGTGCTGGAAAATCCTCAGTTGTGTAAATCTGCGCATATCAGTATCGAAGCTGACTCTCCATCATATAGCTGTTGCTCGCTTTATTCCGCATTGTCGAACCCGTTGAAGGGACAATACTCATCGATTCCGTAGACATTACTCGGATTGGTCTACATGACCGTGAGTGTTTGAAGCATAAGGTTACGTTGCGTCAGCTAAAAGACTGGCTCAACAGTTCGTTCCAGTATTTCTATCGTACCGCAGTCTCCGGATATGTTTGAAGGAACTTTAAGAGAAAATATTGACCCGGTCGGCGAATATAGTGACCCGGCTATCTGGATGGCAATTAGCCAAGTAGGGCTGAAATCAATTCTAAGTCATCTGATTCTGATCAACATTGTCTGCTTAAAGGCACATCTCAAGGAATACTTCGATACATTGCCAGATGGATTGGACTCGCCAGTCAAGGGGGGAGGAGCCCCATTGTCTGCAGGACAGAAGCAGCTGTTGTGTTTCGCCCGAGCGCTGCTCCGCAAGGTCAGAATTGCAATCCGTCACTGCTGGATCAGCGTCAAAAAGTCTACTAAATATATCTAGTCAAAGATCTTGGTATTAGATGAAGGTTCGTGTCTTTTAATGGGTGAATTAGGTGTCTCTCACAAAATTTAATTATAGCGACGTCTGCTGTTGACCTTGAAACTGATCAGGCTATCCAAGAAATTATACGCGGACCTGCTTTTACAGATGTTACGATTCTCACTATCGCGTACCTCATTTATCCTGTTATATGTCTATCAACTCAATCCCTCTACCACAGACACCGCCTCCACACCATCATGGAATATGACCGTGTCCTTGTCATGGAAAACGGAAAAGTAAGCGACCTCGAAGCCTCTGTAACCTCGTTATCGTAATATTTATTTAGATCGCTGAACTTGACACTCCTGGTAGTCTTCTAGCAAATAAAGACTCGATCTTCTACTCGCTAGCTCGTGAAGCAGGGTTGACTGGTAATATAGGGGATGAATGAGGCTGAAAGCGGATGGATGTATTCGATAATGCCATATATCCTTCTACACTTGAAGTTAAAATCAGCCTGTGAACGACGCGTGACTAGGATATTATATCTCAAGTACTTGCACCAACTTAGTAATATTCAGCATGACAAACGCTAATGCCCAATGGATACCATTGGAAAGCAATCCAAAGGCAAGGATAAAAGTTTTTAGTATCAAAGCAATAAATAACCATCAGTCATTGTTTTACCCAAAGGTCCTGAACGCTGTTAGTTGTCTTAGCCATACTCATGTCCTTTTACCTCAAACCGATCTCTTCATCTCTATCAGTGGTCTGAAAGAGCTGGCCTTGTCACAGCCTTAGCTCGTTTTGAAGATGTCTTTGGTCTAGATCCCGAGGTTTCGAGCACCGTCTATCAGATATTCAAACTATTGATCGCTCAATGATTTTCACGCATCATTCACTAGCTTCTAGCGATGGTAAATCAGCCGGTCAAAGCAGTTCTTTTGCTATTTCCAATAAACGAAGGGTTGGAAACGAGAAGGAATGAGGAGGAGCAAAAAATCGCGGATGAAGGGCAACGTCTACTAGATCCAACTGTTCTTTTCATCAAGCAAACGGTAATCAACTAGATCCAGCATTTCAAATACCCTGATTTCACAATGACAGGTTCCTAACGCATGCGGAACAATCGGACTGCTCCACGCTTTGGCAAATGTAAAGTTCCTGCTACGCAATGGGCAGTGATTCTAAATTTGTTGTTTAGACTGACATGACATTCGTTCCGGCGAGTCCTCTCGCTAGGTTTGTGGAGGAGTGCAAAGGTCGGCTAAGTTTTAGTCGAAGAAACGTTCGATTGAGATTAATCACATCCTCGGTCACAGGGAAAACCTCATACGAATGTGCTCGACTTTTGGAGACGACACCCCTTTTCGCAGAGATCCATGCTACCGCGGCTAATGAAGGCCAGACCCCAGTACCTCGTGACCTTGACACGAACCTCCATTTCACCTGTTTCATCCGAGCACCAGCTTCAAGGGAATCTGATAGCCATCTTCACTTTCGGGTCCTCGAGCTAGACGGACGACGCACTGGTCCAGTTGACAGAGGAGAGTGTCATGACTTATTACAGGTATCTATTTACAATGATCGAGCTCTCAGGCTGACCTTATCTTGCAGGATGTTGCAAGAATTGTGAAAGAAATCTACATTGGCAACACCTCTAGTGTGCAGTTTAATATGATTGCCCTAACCGCTGGGGCTGAGGTTTAGAAAACATACGGGTGTAGGATAGCTACTATATTGCTTATCTTGTTAAACGCGGAATCTCATATACGCCATTAGCAACGCCGAGCAACCAGTTACTTTGAATTTGAACGGCATCAGTCAGTAGAGTTTGCTGTTGACTGAAATGATATGGCGACGCACCAAATCCTACAAGATACTGCAAAGTCGTGGCCTACATTTTCAGTAAATATTGGCCCATGTCACTGAAGAAGTGGCTAACTAGCCTTCGAAGCCTGAATTGCTGTTCGCAATCCAGCAATCTCCTGCTCGATGCGGGTATCGACTTCTTTTATCTTCAATTCTTGATGGCTGCTCTCTTCGCGCATCCTTCCTTTCTCAAGATTCAGGTCCAACCGGACACCAGCTTGCGTTCGTGTGATTTCCTCCCGTAAACGCTGCTTGAGTTTTTCAATATCCGCCACCAGTCGATCATTCTCTGCCTTGATCATTGCAAGATCGTTCTTTTCCATTAGCTGCAGTTCTGATTTGATCTGCGCAAAATCAACCTGCTGCGTGTAGTGATGCTATAGTCAGAAAGTTGTCCGCTCGTAGTCAACAATGGATTAAATCAGCGATGCACTCGAGAATACCTTCTCCTGCTCGGCTTTGGTCACCATGTTGCTCGTCATATTACGGATACTTTCATCTATTACTTCTGCCATGGCGGACATGATACCCTCTGCCTGGGCACGATTTAAGCCCTCGCGTTCTAATCTCTGGACAAAATGATGCGTGTCGAAGTGAAACTCAGAGGCGCTTTTCGAAAGGGAAAATGAGCGGCGAAAGTCTCGGGACATGAACTTGAGTCTCGCGACGGAGTGTCGAATGGACTGTGACATGATAAAGCTATACGTCGGGACTCGGCAACGCTGTAAATTGAAGCATTCTTAATCAGGCTCGGTTCCTAACAGCTCCTAACCCACGCAAACTTCCTAAATCTGGTAAAAGGTAACTGGTGTTGCACCAAAAGCAAAAGTGACGACGGTTATACTAATTGCGGGCCCAAATATTGTGTTTCGTGAAACAAATTTTATGAGGAATTAGATCAATTAGAGCTCGTCTAGCTACATAAAATTTGAGAGAAGTTTTCTTGAATTTCGAGCGATCCCGATGTCAGCTTGGCAAGATAGTTGGTTCATGAACTTGAATGCTGTCTGTTTGTAACAAGCACAAGTAGGCGATCATGCACTTGCTGGTTTGGGATTGCAGCATTATTTTCTGCGGAACATATTTTAATAAGTAGTTATCGTGATGGCCATCCTTAGAATTTTCACCATGGGACTTAGTCCTTTGCTTGATTTGGGGATACATGTACACTACTTGCCAAGCTGATTGGGATTTTGAGCCAAAAGGCTCAACAATCAAATTGCAAGCCAACTTTAATATGCACATTGCAGGCCAACTTGAATATGCACAAAAGAAGCTGCGATTTCAGGTATTAATACTGAGCAACGCAGGGTAACTATCATGCTAATATTGGTAGCGGTCGAGTCAAAACTAGCAACCCAGTAACGATTCAAATGGTGGACCAATGTTTGGCATTGCCAGATGATTCGCCCTCTTTTTTGAATCATTTAATCGATTCATGTTCCCTTTAAGACTCTCGTTGTAGCTTGCAGCTGATTCAAATCACAAAAATTTCGCATATACGCATAGAAAAAATCTTTTGACATGCATTTGGAAGCTTTCAAAGTCTCTAAAGGCGCTGATGCCTCCATCGATTGTGTTCTTGCAGTAAAGTTGAACGAGCTTTTTTGTCTAAGCACAACGTCAAGGGTGATTTGCCATGCAACTCGAAAAGGAACCCAAAAGTAACTTGTCAACATGGTCAAACAAAAGCCTTCCCTCAGCATTGCTACTCCTTCTGGAGTTGTTTTTGCGACTACTACAACCACTCTAATGGATACATCAAAACCTATTGCTTTCTGCGAGCATTTGCAGTTATCGAGTCTTGGGATTCAGCCTGCTTCAATCTCATTTCAGGTATGTTGACGCGGTTGGTTTGCTGGCGTGGCGCGTATTTACCCGCTGCGGCAGGTTCGTTTGTAGCAGGAATGGGCTCTGATCCACTTGCTAATCCATGTGGAATTTTTAGACTTTAACCTTGGAATCTGATCATTACATCTGCGTACGTGAGAAGATCAATGACCAGAGCCAGGTCGTTATAATCGACCTCGCCGACGCTAACAACGTCTTGAGGCGACCTATCTCAGCCGACTCAGCCATCATGCACCCCCAACGGAAGATTCTGGCATTGAAAGGTGCACCCTGAGAACCGTCTCTGATACTAGTTTCTAATGACATGGCGATAGCTGGCACAACACTTCAAATTTTCAATATTGAAGCTAAGCAGAAGGTCAAGTCGCACGTCAACAGCGAGGAAGTTGTATTTTGGAAATGGGTCTCAGACACCACCATTGGGATTGTTACCGAGAGCACTGTTTATCACTGGTCCATTTCCGATACCTCTCCTCCTCAGAAGGTCTTTGATCGCCACCCCACTCTAACTGGTGCTCAAATAATCAACTATCGCGCAACATCTGACGAAAAGTGGCTGGTTTTAATTGGAATTTCTGGAAATTCGACGAATCCTACCGCGTTCAAGGTCAAAGGTTCTATGCAGCTTTATAGTCGAGAGCGCGGCGTCAGTCAACCCATCGAGGGTCACGCGGCATCATTCGCAGAAATCAAGCTGGATGGTCATCAGAAGCCAACGAAACTGTTCACTTTTGCTGTTAGGACTGCCACTGGTGCCAAGGTTCATACATTCGGTGCATCGTCATAATTTCTCTACATTTACCTCTTTCCTCTAGCTTCATGTTGTGGAGATTGACCATGCTGCTCCTGACCCTCCCTTTGTTAAGAAAGCAGTTGACGTTTATTTTCCTCCTGAAGCGACAAACGATTTCCCTGTAGCTATGCAGGTATCAAAGAAGCACGGCGTTGTCTATCTCGTCACCAAGTATGGGTTCATCCATTTATATGACCTGGAATCAGGCGCCTGTGTATACATGAATCGTATCTCGGGAGAAACTATATTTGTGACCGCTGAACACGAGACAACCAACGGCATAATCGGCGTCAACAAGAAGGGTCAAGTCCTTAGTGTTAACGTCGACGAACAAACAATCATTCCCTATATCTTGACAACGCTCAATAATAACGAATTAGCCTTTAAACTGGCTAGTCGTGCGAATTTGCCTGGTGCTGATGACCTTTATATTCAGCAGTATCAACAACTTTTTCAAAGTGGACAGTATGGTGAAGCAGCCAAAGTCGCTGCAAATTCTCCACGAGTAAGCTTTGCATCCGAAAATGTTTTCCAATATTCTTGCGAGTGTTGTTTTTTTAGGGAATTCTTCGGACTGTTGCCATCATCGAGTCATTTAAACAAGCACCTGCGCCTCCTGGAGGACTCTCTCCTATTCTCCAGTATTTCGGAATCTTATTAGAAAAGGGAGAGCTCAACCATCTCGAGTCCCTTGAGCTTGCACGCCCAGTCCTTCAACAAGGCCGAAAGCAGCTATTGGAGAAGTGGCTTAAAGAGAACAAGGTGAGCTATCTATTTCTCCGCTAACTTTTTTATTAAGAGGACGCCACCGCTAGCTGACATGCAGTGAAGAACTTGGCGATGTTGTCCGTCTTCACGACATGACATTGGCTCTCAGTGTCTATCTCAGGGCCAATATTCCCAACAAAGTCATTGCTTGCTTTGCAGAGACGGGACAAACGGACAAGATCGTGTTATACTCGAAGAAAGTTGGTTACCAGCCCGATTACGTCGCTCTGTTGCAACACGTCATGCGTACGAATCCAGAGAAAGGGGCAGAGTTTGCAACCCAGCTAGCTAATGACGAGGCAGGCCCGTTGGTTGACATTGAACGGGTATGATCTGCTATACACACTTGAATATGCTTTCTCACCAGCTCTGTATTTAAGGTTGTTGACATTTTCATGTCTCAGAATATGATTCAGCCTGCCACCTCGTTTCTCCTTGATGCGCTGCAGGACAACAAGCCTGAACAAGCGCCCTTGCAGACTCGTCTTCTAGAAATGAACTTGATACATGCACCTCAAGTTGCTGACGCTATTCTTGGAAATGAGGTGTTCACACATTATGACCGGCCGAGGATCGCGAACCTTTGCGAGAAGGCTGGGCTCCTACAACGCGTGCGTCTTGTTACAATTTTTTTTTACTCCTTTGGCGCTAACGTCAACCTAGGCTCTCGAGCATTACGACGATCTGGCTGATATCAAGCGTGTTGTCGTACATACCACGGTCTTGAACCCTGATGTAGGTTGTCTAATATTTTTGCGCTATGTTCCTTACATTCCCCAGTGGCTTGTGAATTATTTCAGCCGTCTCACAACAGAACAGTCGATGGCGTGCTTAAATGAGATGCTACGCATCAATATCCGGCAAAACCTCCAAGTTGTAATCCAAATTGCCACCAAATACTCAGACATCCTCGGCGCTATGAAACTCATTGACATGTTTGAGAGTTACAAGAGTTTTGAGGGTGTGTCACTTTCATTAATGTCACTGGTTTTTAATTGCCTGGCCTGATAGGTTTATACTATTACTTGGGCTCCATTGTCAATCTCAGTGAAGATTCTGAGGTACACTTCAAATACATCCAAGCTGCCACACGGACTGGCCAGATCAGGGAGGTCGAACGCGTTTGCAGGGAAAGTAACTATTATAATCCCGAGAAAGTCAAAAACTTCCTCAAAGAAGCTAAGCTCAGCGACCAGCTCCCACTGATCATTGTCTGTGACCGGTTCGACTTCGTTCACGATCTCGTTCTGTACCTATACCAGAATGGGCTTACTAGCTTCATTGAAGTCTATGTTCAACGGGTCAATTCTGTTCGCACACCTCAGGTCGTTGGCGGTCTACTTGATGTCGACTGTGACGAGAGCACGATCAAGGGGCTACTCGCTTCGGTTACGGGAAATTTCCCTATCGACGAGCTCGTTCACGAAGTGGAGCAACGCAATCGCCTCAAGCTGATCTTGCCTTGGCTTGAAGCCCGTGTTCAAACCGGTTCTCAAGATGTTGCTGTGTTCAATGCCCTTGCCAAGATATACATTGATAGCAATAACAATCCAGAAGCTTTTCTCAAGGAGAATAATGTGAGTTCGGTTCTATTATCTTAAGCATTCTGCTCTGACCTGTAATGTTCCAGCTTTACGAACCCCTTGTGGTCGGAAAGTTTTGTGAGCAACGCGACCCGTATTTAGCATACATCGCCTACGCGAAGGGTCTCTGCGACGAAGAACTCATTGCTATAACAAACGACAACTCGATGTTTAAGCAACAAGCTCGATATCTTGTCAAACGCCGCGTCCCTGAACTCTGGGCACAGGTTCTAGTACACAATAATGTCCACCGCCGGCAGGTCATTGATCAGGTTTGTCTTATGACTGGACTACTAGGACATGTCTAACGCCCTACTTAGATTGTGGCCTCTGCACTTCCTGAGTGTACAGACCCTGATGATGTGTCTGTCACTGTTAAAGCATTCCTGCAGGCGGATCTCCCTATCGAGCTCATCGAGCTACTAGAGAAAATAATAATAGAACCTTCTCCCTTTAGCGATAACAAGAACCTCCAGAACTTGTTGCTCCTTACAGCCATTCGAGCCGACAAAGGGAAAGTCGTTGGTTATATCAACAAGCTGCAAAATTATGACGTCGGAGAAATAGCGAAGATTGCTACGGAGCACGGTCTATATGAAGAAGCCTTCACAATTTACAAGAAGTATGACCAGTTTGCCATGGCCATTAATGTTCTTGTCGAGCACATCGTTTCGATTGATCGAGGTCTAGATTTTGCAAATAAAGTGAACCGACCCGAAGTCTGGAGTCGACTGGGCAAGGCGCAGCTAGACGGTCTCCGCGTCAAAGAAGCAATTGGTAGGTAGTTGCTCGTCGTTCAAGGCTTATGTTCATGGATATGTTTAGATTCCTACATCAAGGCGGAGGACCCGTCCAATTTTGCTGAAATCATCGAGATATCTAATCATGCTGGAAAGCATGACGATCTTGTCAGATTTCTGCAGATGGCACGGAAGACCTTAAGAGAGCCAAAGATTGACACTGAATTGGCCTATGCATATGCCAAGACGGATCGGTTGCACGATATGGAGGATTTCCTGGCGATGACTAATGTTGCAGACATCTTAGAAGTTGGCGAGAAATGCTTTGAGGATGAACTGTATCAAGCAGCCAAGCTGCTCTTCACCAGTATCTCGAACTGGGCACGGCTTGCTACGACTTTGATATATTTGAGTGAAAATCAGGCTGCTGTAGAAAGTGCTAGGAAAGCAGGCAACACCCAGTGAGTCTTATGTGACTTGTAACTCGACGTGTTGATGCTAGAGTTCCTCCAGAGTCTGGAAACAGGTACACGCTGCTTGCATCGAAAAACTGGAATTCCGATTAGCGCAGATCTGCGGCCTCAACATTATCGTTCATGCTGTAATCTATTTCTGCTACCCTTCGTGTCGAGCACTCATATCCTCAATAGGAGGAACTTGCATCTCTCATACGATTGTACGAACGCCGTGGGCATTTTGAAGAAGTCGTCAGCCTGCTGGAAGCTGGGCTGAGCTTGGAGCGAGCACATATGGGGATCTTCACCGAGCTGGCAATTTTACTCAGCAAATATAAACCAGCAAAACGTATGTGATCTCTTGTGGTGCATCGGCTCGAAATTGAGTTTCCAAATTTCCAGTCATGGAGCATCTCAAGCTCTTCGTGGCACGTATCAACATTCCCAAGGTAATAGTGTGCATTGCTTCGTTTGGAAATTAATGATTGGCTGAGCCAATCTCAGGTCATCAAAGCCACCGAAAAAGCACACCTTTGGCCAGAACTTGTATTCCTATACGTCAAATATGATGAATTTGTGAGCATCTTCTCACTCCAACAATAAAATTCTACAACGAATCCTAGGATAATGCAGCATTGGCGATGATTGAGCGGTCTGCAGATGCGTGGGAGCACAACCAGTTCAAGGATGTTATTGTTCGAGCTGCCAACGTGGAAATGTACGTTGCAGTGAAACTCATTTTCCGTCGTCAATTAACAGGCGGGCAGATATTACAAAGCCTTGACGTTTTATCTTCAGGAGCAGCCTACCCTACTGACGGATCTGCTTACAGTACTTATCCCTCGTATTGACCATGCCCGTGTTGTTCGCGTATTTCGCCAAATCGATCATATCCCCCTGATCAGGTCATATCTCATTGCAGTGCAGCATGTGAGCTCCGACTGTTGAAATATATGCTTGCTGCTGATGATCTGCCTTCCCAGCTGAATATCGAAGCAGTTAATGATGCATACAATGAACTTCTCATTGAGGAAGAGGACTACAAAACTCTACGAGATTCAATCGATAGCTTTGAGAACTTCAACAATATTGGTCTTGCCCAACGCCTAGAAAAGCACGAGCTTTTAGAGTTTAGAAGACTCGCTGCTCATCTCTACAAGGTAAACAAATCAATATCCTTATACTACTAACAATGACACTTTCTAGAAAAATAAACGTTGGGAAGAATCAATAGCTCTCTCAAAGCAAGACCGTCTATTCAAAGATGCCATGATCACTGCCGCTGTTTCCGGTTCAACAGAAGTTGCTGAGGAGGTTCTGTCCTACTTCGTCCACATTGGCAATAAGGAGTGTTTCACCGCACTCCTTTACGCTTGTTTCGACCTTCTACGGTCTGACGTAGTAGAGGAATTATCCTGGCAGTATGGTCTCAATGATTTCTATATGCCCTACAGAATCCAAGTGCAACGTTCACTCGTTGATAAGGTTGGCCAGCTTCTCTTAGCTATGATTGCCGACGTTCACACCCGCTTTGTATCAGCTGACGCAGCTCGAAAAGGACGTCAAAGAGCGCTCGAAAAAAGATGCACAAAAAGAGCAGGTTGAGGCCGAAGCCCCCATCATTAACCCTGGAGGCTTCGCAAGTACACTGTTACTAACAAACGGGTATGATTCTGCAGAAAAGCTACTATTGGGCATCCCTGTTGACAGTTGGCACTTCCTAGATATCCGGGGCAAGTACCGCCGATGAACAGTATTCAACCTGCTGTGAATGGGTTTGGAAGTTTCTAGACTATCGTACCGCATACATTATCATCACACTGAAGTATAATGAGATTAGTTTTTTATCCTACCTTGGTCGTTTTTAAAACCATTCTGTATGCTGATTGCAAGTTCGGTGAACGCAGGTAGAGATGATGGATGTGTTCGAAGTATGTTATCCAACAAAAGCATATCACATAATTCTACAACCGCCGTCTCGGGAACCTTTTGATCGTGTACTCAATGAAACCCTTGCAGCTTCATAGAAGACCTCGGTAACACCGCGATTATGCTTAGAGCTGCATTCTGTTGAGTATGTCACGTTAGGAGGATAATATGTCTATCTCGAAGAAACTGAATGGTGTATAGGGAGTAATTTCTGGACACACCTAAATACCGACTGGCTCGTATGCGCCGGGCAACTGCAAGCCCTTCCTCATATTCCACTGTATGGGTTCCACTCCTTTGAAGGCGTTCTCTTACACTGCGATCTTCTCGGAGATCACATTTAAGGGCTAGAGAAGGTTGACAATACCCGTCAGCAGCAATATGAGTCAGCACTGACCAACAAGTACTAGCTACAATGCAGGTGAGCCCTCGTCGATCGCAGTTAGTCAATAGAGCTCACTTTCACCCCTGGACAATATTCCAAAATTTCCTCAATCCACTTGAAATTTGTTAGAGAGATAGTACATGAGTTTATATCACTAACTTTGGATTCAACGTTTTCCAACGACGTTGGGTTGTCTACCTAGCAGACGAAGTTCAAAGATGTATACTGGGTCGTCCACCTCTCCTCGCTCACAGAAAAACAGATCATTATGACATGTGTCTCTGCATAGGAAAGCGATCGGAGTCTGTCAAATTCCTCTTGGCCTGAAGGAGGTCAAAAATCTGCCCGACATCAAGTAAGAGCGTTGTTGGGCAGTTACCTGCTGTATCCCACAGACTAAGCTCTACCACTTGCTCGTCTACAACGATATCCTGCACATAATTCTCAAATACTGTAGGCTCACTGATAAAACTTATTGTTAGGACCGAAAGTAAGGGGGTTGCATAGACCGGATCGCACTAGACTTGTGTAAAAAAACCACGAGTGAAGACATTAAGGAGTGACGTTTTGCCTTTAAGTTTCTCTGGATGGGTGCAAAGATAAAAGTCTCATTAGTCAAAGCCACGCACCACACGCGCCGTCCCCACAGACAACAACCTAGAAAGTTGAACGACTCGCCTCATGCTTCTGGCAATCTCAATCAACGGCGTACCTTTCTCTGCATCTTGAAAAGAAAAGCCTGAACGCTCAGACGGACACCAGATCAGTTATCTAGGACTCACTGCTTTACTACGGCCGAAACTGGGCCCACTTGATGAAGATCCACATAGCGGCATGAACGGCGGGGAGAAATGATTATGATGTATTTCTGGGCACCCAAACGTGCCTGGTGTTTGCCCATATTTATGCCTAGGCCCAGCACATGGCTTCAAGTACAAAATTGTTGACTGACTGTAAGTCCTCTTTACTCAAGGAAGTCA